>JAWZYT010004009.1:0-5000 GCA_034508575.1 Petrolisthes manimaculis | reverse complement strand
TATTATATTTATTAATATAATAGGATAATTTTAGAGCAAACTGATTCATCCAAACCATATTATGACGTCATTACAGAGAGAGAGAGAGAGAGAGAGAGAGAGAGAGAGAGAGAGAGCAGTGTTGCTATGTCTCCTTGATGAAATTTCTATAATATCCCCATTGGTACCTCTGATTCTCCATGTCTAGTGAAAATTCCCCATACTTGGCATCACTTATAGAGAGAATATTGACTCAAAATTAATGATTGAATGGCAGTCCATAAAGAGGGTTACTGAGTTGACTTGCCCTCCCCCCTACCCCTCATCCACTCTACCCATACCCCTCCCTCACACCCCTGTTCCTACCTCCCCTAACACCATACCCCCATCCCACTCCCTTACCCTCCTCTTTGATTATCGTATAATGACGTCATGATTGGTGGAGAATGTAGTTCACGTTTGGTTCATAATTCATTTATTATTAACTATTTTGAATTAACTATTATATAATTAAATTCCCCGTAATTTTCCCTATATTTTGATATACTAATTTATTTAATTACACAACTAATTAACGAAATTAGCGAATATTTTCTATTTATAATTTCCAACCGTGACTAATTGGTACATTGCAGCACCTTGAGTCCTCCAAGGTATCTCAGGCAACACAACTTAATGCAGGAATAAGGCAGTTTGGAAGAATTAGTTTGTTCCACAATTTCAATATGGAAATCTGGGTTCCATTATAGTATTTTGATTCCTCCAAAGTATGTCAGTAAAGAGAATTAATTAATAAATATAATGGTATCAATCCTGTTGTATGGAATAGTTTGGAGGAATTAGATTAGTCCAGTATTACCACAACCAACACCACAGCTTCGAATGAATTAACTTGGTGAACCATTCTAAAGGGGGTATAGGGGGTATTGGTTGGTGTAGCGAGGAGGTAAAGAGGGGGGGGGGGTGTATTAGGGGGGTATGGGTGGTCTATGAATGGCTGCCCAAGCTGATTCAGTCGATCTGATTCACTCATTCGAAACTGGTTCATTCGAAGGGACCACCCCTACCCCCATAACATACTACCCCCTTATACACCCCCCCTTCCCTACACCTCTTCTACCCCCCCCCCCCCCCCTTCCCTATACCCTCATTAGAATGGCTCACCAAGTTGATTCATTCGAAGTTAATTCATTCGAAGCTGTGGGTGTTGGTTATGGTAATATTGGACCAATTTGATTCCTCCAAACTATTCCATACAACAGGATTGATACCATTATATTTATTAATTAATTCTCTTTACTGACATACTTTGGAGGAATTAAAGTACTTTATAGGAACCCAGATTTTCATAGTGTAATTGTGAAGCAAACTGATTCCCCCAAACTGTATTATTCTGCATTAAGTTGTGTTGCCTGAGATTACCTTGGAGGACTCAAGGTGCTGCAATGTACCAATTAGTCACGGTTGGAAATTAGAAATAGAAAATGTTTGCTAATTTTGTTAATTACTTATATAAATAAAGTAATTAGTATATCAAAATGTAGGGAAAATTACGGGGAATTTACTTATATAATAACTAATTCAAAATAGTTAATAATAAATGAATTATGAACCAAAACGTGAACTACATTCTCCACCAAATCATGACGTCATTATACGATAATCAAAGGGGAGGGTAGGGGAGTGGGATGGGGGTATGGTGTTAGGGGAGGTAGGAACAGGGGTGTGAGGGAGGGGGTATGGGTAGAGTGGATGAGGGGTAGGGGGGAGGGCAAGTCAACTCAGTAACCCCTCTTTATGGACTGCCATTCAATCATTAATTTTGAGTCAATATTCTCTCTATAAGTGATGCCAAGTATGGGGAATTTTCACTAGACATGGAGAATCAGAGGTACCAATGGGGATATTATAGAAATTTCATCAAGGAGACATAGCAACACTGCTCTCTCTCTCTCTCTCTCTCTCTCTCTCTCTCTCTCTCTCTCTCTCTCTCTCTCTCTGTAATGACGTCATAATATGGTTTGGATGAATCAGTTTGCTCTAAAATTACCCTGGAGAGATCTGAGATCCTTTGTAGTAAGTTTGGAGTACATTGATTACTGAAAAGTATTTCAAGAAACAGGAATAATTAATAAATATAATAATGGTAATGACTCTGTTGCCTGGAATAGTTTGGAGGAAACAAGTTGCTCCAATATGGTTACCAAACCCATTTATTTCATGGGATAATTAATAGATATTTATAAGAAAAAATACTAAGGAAATTGAAACACATCATTATTATTTATTTATTTATTATTATTATTGGACAGCAAGTATGAAGGAAGGAGAGATAGAAAATACGAAGGTGGGAAGGAGAGAGAGAGGGAGGGAGAGAATACGAAGATGAGAAGGGAGAGAGAGAGAGGAAATAGAAGGAAAGAAGGGACAACAAACACTTATCTATTTCTATATATTAATTTATTTACCTTAATTGCTTTTTTCTTTCAACTTTAATTGATATTTTTATAATTATTCTAAACTGAATTATTTATTGTTGTATAATTATATTTTCTGACACCTTATTTAGTTATTGATAAATATTAAACCCAATTATTTCATAGAATAATTAATATATATTTATATATTTCTTATTTACTAAGGAAATTGAAACATATTATTTATATATTTACTTATTATTATTGGATAGCAATCACGAAGGAGAGAGAGAGAGAGAGAGAGAGAGAGAGAGAGAGAGAGAGAGAGAGAGAGAGAGAGAGAGAGAGACCATTTAGAAGGAAAGGAGGGACAACAAACACAAATCTGTTTTTATATCTTTATTTTTTTATTCATATTGTTTTTTCTTTTTCTAAAATTTTATGTATATTTTTCTTACACACACACGCACAAATCCAGTCTCTCTCTAACACACACAAACATTTCTCACACACACACATCAATCTCGCTCTCACAAACACACAGTCTCTCTATTTATTTGAAACACACACACACACACACACATATATAAGACAAAAAACATACATATATATCATGTTTCAGTAGAGTTCAGTAGGCTTGAGAACACTTCTGGAGGCTTCAGCAGGCTTCTGAAGGATTCGCTAGGCTTCTGGAGGCTTCGGCAGGATTCTGAAAAATTTAATAGTATTTAAAAAAAATATTTATATGTAAAAGTGAGAAAGTTTAAAATAATAATAATAATAATAATAATAATAATAATAATAATAATAATAGTTCTCATGTGGTAAATTAAATACGTTGTTAGAATACAAACTGGTTCAGAATACAACTATCTGGTCATATTAACATTATTAAGGGGGTGATTCACTTTTGTTACATTGGAGTGCCTTCATTCCTCCAAAGTATGCCAGGAAACAGAACCAGATGAGCAAAATTAATGGTGTTCTGTTGCTTGGAATAGTTTGGAGGATTCAGTTGTTCCAGATTTACCAATACAAAATTTCCCCTTTAAGAGGGTGTGGGAGTAGGGGACAGGCTTGGGGGGGTGACGGGGGGGTGCCGGAATAGGGGGGACAGGCTTAGGGTGGTTATAAAGCCTGTCCCCCCTATTCCCGCATCCCCCTTAACCCCCCAAGCCTATCCCCCTACTCCTGCAACCCCCAAACCCCCCTCAAGCCTGTCCCCCTATTCCGCACCCCCCTTAATTAATATATAGGCCTCCTCGTACAGGGGGTCGTCTCGTCTCGTCTCGTCTAGTATATCATGTCTATCCATCAGAATTTTAACTCTCATAAAGTTTTGAGGAATTTCGTCGTCGAGAGTAGGAGGTGGAGGGGAGGAGAAGGAGGAGGAGGTGGAGGAGGAGGAGGTGGAGGAGGAGGAGGAGGATGGGGGAGAGGGAGGGGGAGGGGGAGAGGGGGGAAGAGGGGGAGGAGGAGGAGGAGATGGAGACATGCGACGCGTCCTAACAATGCAACAACAATATCAACACTCAAGGCTCAGGAGGGGTAAAAGTATGTTGTGTGTCGTGGGAGGGAAGGGAGGAAAGGAAGGGTAGGAGGGGAGGAGGGATGGAGGAAAGGGTAGGAGGGGAGGAGGGAGGGAGGAAAGGGTAGGAGGGGAGGAGGGAGGGAGGAAAGGAGTGGTAGGAGGGGAGGAGGGAGGGAGGAAAGGAGTGGTAGGAGGGGAGGAGGGAAAAGGAGTGGTAGGATGGGAGTGGGGAAGGAGGAAAGGAAGGGTAGGAGGGGAGGAGGAAAGGAAGGGTAGGAGAAAAGAAAGAGGAAAAGGGATGGAGGAAAGAAAGAGGAGGAGATCAAAGAAAGAGGGAAGAGGGATGGAGGAAAGGAGAGGAGGAGGAAAGAAGGAGGAAAAGAGATGGTGTGAGGAAGGAGAGGAAGAGGAAGAGGAGGAGGAGAAGGAGGAGGAATGGAATGACGTGCTTTAATTTAATCCATCTATATAAGTATGATTCTCTCTCTCTCTCTCTCTCTCTCTCTCTCCTCTCTCTCTCTCTCTCTCTCTCTCTCTTGTATAGTCACGGTCATTACTCTCTCTCTCTCTCTCTCTCTCTCTCTCTGTCTTCTTTATACAGTCACAGCCAAAAATTCCCATTGTTTTTTTTAATGCTCTTTTATTAGAAGGTGTTGCAGGATTATTGAGCGTAACTGTACACCAAAAGCAGAGAGAGAGAGAGAGAGAGAGAGAGAAGGAAAGAGAGAGAGAGAGAGAGAAGGAAAGAGAGAGAGAGGAGAGATGGAGAAGGGAAACGAGAGAGAGAGAGAGAGAGAGAGAGAGGAGAGAGAGAGAGAGAGAGAGAGAGAGAAAGAGAGAGAGAGAGAGAGAGAGAGAAAGAGAGAGAGAGAGAGAGAGAGAGAGAATTATGCAGATTTATGTTCATGCCTCACTACCGCCACCTGAAGCAATATGGTCGAGGCCAAAACTCACTCTCTCTCTCTCTCTCTCTCTCTCTCTCTCTCTCTCTCTCTCTCTCTCTCTCGTCTGTTTCTTGAGGTCAAATTGGATTCCTCCAATACAATATTATTTTAGGACACACACACACACCA
>JAWZYT010004008.1:0-45470 GCA_034508575.1 Petrolisthes manimaculis | reverse complement strand
CAAGAATATACACAGGTTACAAATATATACACAACACACACACACACACACACACACAACACACACACACACACACACACACACACACATACAGCCTATACAGTATATAGAATGATGTTTTCAAAGTTATTATTAATGGTGGATTCTGTAGGCTACTGATTCCTGCAAGCTATGTCAGGAAACAGGGCACCTCAATGTTACTACTTGGGGATGTGTTGTTTCGTGAAGTAGTTTGGAGCATTCAGTAGCATTCAACTATAAAAAAAAAAAAAAAAAATCCGGTAAAAAAAAAAAAAAAAAAAAAAACAGTAATAACAATAATAAATATAAAAAAAATTAATAATAATAAAAAAAAAATAATAACTGTAATAACAATAATAAATATAAAATTAATAATAATAATAATAATAATAATAATAATAATAAATAATAATAAAAATGTTGCATTCTACCACATCACGAGTCTTGTGCAACGTTGTGTTAAGAAATCCGTTTACGCTTAGGCAAAGGTGAATCACTTTGTTTATCTATCTAATTATCTATTTATTGATCTGTTTGTTTATTCATTTATCTGTTTATTGATCTGTTTGTTTATTCATTTATCTGTTTATTTATCTATTTATTTATTCATTTATCTATTTATCTGTTTAAATATCTATTCATTTATCTGTTTATTTATTTATCTATCTATTTATCCGTTTATTTATCTATTCATTTATTGTTTATATTTTGCATTTAAGGGGGTGGTAAAGTGGTTGGTAGGTAGGTAGGTAGGTAAGTAGGTAGGCAGGTAAGTTGGTAAAAATGTGGGTAATTTGGTTGGTAGGTAGGTAGGTAGGTAAGTAGGCAGGTAAGTTGGTAAGATGGCTAATTTGGTTGGTAGGTAGGTAAGTTGGTAAGAATATGTGTAATTTGGTTGGTAGGTAGGATGAAGGTAAGTAGGAGGAAGGTAAGTAGGTAAGTAGGTAGGGAAGGTAAACAAGATGATAGCCTCCTTCTCCCCTTATTCCCCCCAACCCCCCACCCCCCTCAAATTCTGTAAAGGGGGGGGGGTAAGAAGGCTATCCAATTTCCCCTCCCCCCCCAAACCCCCAAGAGGTCGATGGGAGAGGTTGTTTACTGGTGGTCGTTGGGGGGGAGGGGGCTGATTATTATAGGGGGGGTTGCTTATTATAGGGGTGGGGCCTCTATCATTAAGGTCAGAGAGAGAGAGAGAGAGAGAGAGAGAGAGAGAGAGAGAGAGAGAGAGAGAGAGAGAGAGAGAGAGAGAGAGAGAGAGAGAGAGAGAGAGAGAGTAAATCCAGAGAGAGAGAGAGAGAGTAAATCCAGAGAGAGAGAGAGAGGCCTAAATTCTACTACCGGTACCTCTACAACATTATAATGAAGAAGGAAGGAAGGGAGGAAGGGGAGGTATGGTATATCCTAGTATAAATATAAACAGTAGGAGGTCCTATATACAACGTCAACAAGAGGGTGTATAAAGTGATGCCAGAGAGCCTTTAAGGGGAAACATTACCCTCTCACACAAAGTAAATAAAGCCTATATACCGGTACAGCCTAGAGGTAAGGGCATTAACTTACATTACCGTACAGGGAATAGGCTTGGAGGAAGAGGGGGAGGAGGAGGATGGAGTGGGGAGGGGGAGGTGGGTAGAAGGGGGAGGAGGAAGAGGTGGGTAGGAGGAGGAGCAGGAGGTGGGTAGGAGGAGGAGGGAGAGGTGGGTAGAGAAGTGAGTGGATGTTGGGATGGGTAATATTAATGTAGGTGTTGGTTAGATTTTTGTTTGTGTGTGTGTGTTTGAGGGATGGTAAAGGGGGAATTTTTATGGTTGGTGTTGGTTAGATTTTGTGTGTGTGTGTGTGTGTGTGTGTGTGTGTGTGTGTGTGTGTGTGTGTGTGTTGGGGGTAAGGGAGGAAAAGAAGTGGTCATTGTTGGGAGTGGGAATCTTTATGTTGGTGTTACTTAGATTTCGTGTGTGTGTGTATGTGTGTTGACTTGGTAACAAACAGCACGAGAAAGCAGGCAGTTAGTATTGGTAATCACACACACACACACACACACACACACATACACACACACACACACCTTTCTCATCAACACCTTACCTACAATACACTACTTATGACTACTTCTACTACTACTACTACTACTATCATTATTACTACTACTACTACATCACAAAATATTGAAGAAATTTTGAGATACGTAAAGCTAGTAAAGAGAGAGAGAGAGAGAGAGAGAGAGAGAGAGAGAGAGAGAGAATAACAGATAAGGCCTGATCAGAAACAGTGAATGCTCTCCTGTTAGCTAACCTACTTTACTGTTGAAAGCCTTGAGTTAAACACTGACTGTTAACCTTCCTATCTCTTATCTCCTCCTCTCTCTCTCTCCCTGTCTCTATTTCCTTCTCCTCTCTCTCTGTCTCCCTGCCTGCCTCTACCTCTTCTTCTATCTCCTCTCTGTCTCTATATCTATCTCCTACCTCCTTGCATATATCTCATTCTCTATCTCCTTCTCCTCTCTGCCTCTTATCTCTATCTCCTTCTCTCTCTCTCTGCCTCTTATCTCTCTCTCTTTGCCTCTTATCTCTGCCTGTCTCCATCTCTTTCTCTATCACCTTCTCTCCTCTCTCTCTCTCCCTCTATCTTTATCTCTATCTCTTTCTCCTCCCTCCCTGTCTCTCCTTTACTGTAATATATTAAGGGGATAGTACCGTAGCACAGTGTTGATAATTCGGGAGCAACTGATTCCTCCAACCTATTCCAAGCAACAGACCTGGTACCAACCCATATTATTTTCTACTAACCTGATCCTGTTTCCTGACATACTTTGGAGGAGTCAAGTTGCCTCTTATATACCAAAAGTTTATCAGGTATTTCAATAATTAATTCTTCCTACAGATTTTTCATACCTGCAGTTTATTTTCCATTATAAAATAGACAGTTTTATTTCCTTATTATTCCCTTCCTTTCCTTATACATTTCATTCATTTCCTTTATTCTCTTATAAATTTTCTTCATTCCCTCCCTTAAATATTTCCTTCATTTCCTTATAGCCTACATTTCCTTCATCCCCTTATAAATTTCCTTCAGTTCCTTATACAGTTCCTTCATTTCTTGATAAATGTCCTTCATTTCCTTACATATTTCCTAATTTCTTTATATATTTCCATAAACTAAACTAGACTACGGTACTTCAATTCAAGTTGTCCAGTCACGACCCAATATAATAATAATAATAATAATAATAATAATAATAATAATAACAATAATAACAATAATAATAATAATAAAAATAATAATAAAAATAAAAATAATAATAAAAATAATAATAATAATAATAATAATAAAAATAATAATAATAATAGTATGCATCAGGTCTTCTTTGAATGGCCTGCTAATGGAGGACATAACGAGCCATCAGTAATATAAAGGAGACAGCATAAGCGTTTATAATTACCGGTTCACTGGCATGTCACATGAATCCAAACAACAACAACAACAACAACAACAACAATAACATCAACAACAACACCTGGCTCGTGCTAGTGACAGGATAAATGTTTGTAATTATTGGTCAGGTGATTCCAAACTTCAACAACAATAATAACAACACCTGACAGGATAAACTTTGCAATAATTGGTCATATAATTCACAACTTCAACAACAACAACAACAACAACAAACACCTGACTCGTGATAGTGAAAGAATAATTAAGTGTTGTAAAATTGGTCTTATCATTCCAAATTAAAAAAAAAAAACAATAACAATAACAACAACATCTGGTTCGTGATAGAAAAAGAATAATTAAGTGTTGTAAAATTGGTCTTATGATTCCAAATTCCAAAAAAACAACAACAATAACAACATCTGGTTCATGATAGTGAAATTATATGTGTTGCAATAATTGGTCATTTAATTCACAACTTCAACAACAATAACAACAACATCTGGTATATGATAGTGAAAGAATAACTGTTGCAATAATTGATACCGTAATTTAATTCACAACTTCAACAACAATAAAAACAACAACATCTGGTTCGTGATAGTAAAATAATAAGTGTTTGTATTTACTATTTCAGATGATTCACAACTTCACAACTTCAGCTTCAACAACATGACCTGGTTACGTATTTTGACTCGTGACTGTACACTGCCTCAGCTTCTCTACATGTCCACACACACACACACACACACACACACACACACACACACACATACATATACAGTATAGCCTACTTACTATGATAATAAACAAAACACACACAGATTTATTGTAGCCTAATCAGAATAAATATCACACACACATACATACATTTGTCCGTTATAACCGTTGAAATCCGTTATGACCGTTGAAATCCGTTATGACCGTTGAAATCCATTATGACCGTTGAATCCGTTATTACCGTTAATGGACCGATGGGCTTTGTTCTGGCGTCCCGAGTGGCAGAGTGGCTCGTTTCAAACATTAAACAAATTTAATCTACACAAAACCACAAAAAAATTATACACACACACGAACACAACACAACACCGTAAAAAATATACACACACACACACATATATGAACATCACTAAAACTATACGCATATGAACACAGAACAACAAAAATACACACACACATATAATTATGTACACAATACGACAAAAATACACACACATCAACACAACATCACAATAAATATACACATATGAACACAATACAGTACAACAATAACACACACACACACACATATGTGAACACAACACAACACAACAATATATCACAAAATATTACAATCATCCATTTGTTGATTGCAAGTCAATTATTGTATATTACGGATTCATTACAAGAGTTACACCACAATCCGACTGGGGAATAAATTTACGTATGGCCTTCCTATGTTGTAGCCTGAATTAAACTTGCTATATCATCAACTAGCCTACTGAACAAAATAGGCTAGGCTAGACTATATGTAATACTAATTTTCCATTATTCTGATTGATTGATGGATTGATATTAGGCGCGGCAACAGCGAGGTCATATAGCGTCAGAAAAAGGTGATAGATAGGTGAGACAGCAAGCAGTTTTACACTATATCTGTGTGTCATCTCTCTGTAGCCCAATATATAACCCTAATTATGATTTACGAGAGATTAAATGTTGACATATGTGAGGTAGCCTACGGTAACTATAAAGTTCCTATGTATCTTATATTTAATAACCACACACACATTATCAATTTATTAAAGGCTACTGAATCCTCCAAAACTATATCACGAAACAGATCCCCTATTATTTATCTATACCAGACATTGAGGTGATTAGGTATTGGTTGTCCGGTATAGTTTGGAGGAAATAATTGTAGCACTCCAAATTACCCACAAGTGCTTCTCCCCATAATTAAGTCGTTCCGTACATACATACATTTCTCATCCAATCAACCAATCAATCAATCAATCAATCAATCATCGCATTTATAGCTGATAGAAGAAGAGGGATTTACACACCGCGGGGAAATTTGCATGTTTTGGGGGAAGGACACTATAATTTTAGAAGTTATGGTGTGTTCAGTGGGCGGCAAAAGTCCTGTGACACTTCCCTACATCTGCCAAGTCATCAAGTATTATAATAATAATAATAATAATAATAATAATAATAATCTTCACAGGCTCGTCAATTTAAACACCAGAGACGTTTGTTTGTTATTTTGCCCTCTGGATATTGTAATTCCATATGGTGTGTGTGTGTGTATGTGTGTCATCACCCAGTCACTACAAAAATATATGTGTGTGTGTATTCACTACAAAATATAGACTATACCACTGTACCGACGTGTGTGTGTGTGTGTGTGTGTTCACTACAAAATATAGACTAGACTATCCTATACCGCTAGGCTATGTATGTATGTATGTGTGTGTGTACTGACGTGGATTTGTCAGGTAGGGTAGCTTTACAAATAAATAAATAAATGAATAAATACCATGGAGTTCCGGTTGACATTCATCACTTCATTGCTACACAGGGTATCAAGTCTGGTGATGAATGGACTCACTATAACAACACCACGACATACTGTATATTAAGGACAGGGAGGCAGGATACATATTTGTTTTGGCAATTGTGGAGATAAAGATTCCTCCAAACTATTCCCAGCAACAGGCCATCGTTATTTTCTGTTAATCTGGTCCTGTGATTAATTTAGGCTATACTAGATTAGATTAGGCTAGTCTAGGCTCGGTTAAATACGACTATAGGGTAGATTTGATAAGTAAAATATGCTATGCTAGCTGACAGAACACACACACATATCAATACACAGACCACAAATAAAATATGCTAGCCAACACACACACCATTGCACAGAGATCGTAATATGCTACTAGCTTCGTTGTTCTCGGTGTTGCTAGCCATGTTTCATTTAGTTGCTAGCTAGCCTCGCCTATACGGTTGGCTAAATGCATCTGTCCCCTTTAAGAATAATTATAGGCTATAATACACTTCTGGTACGTAGGCTACATACATTTAAGCACCATCATTCCTTTAATATATGACACACAACAGGATCAGATTAATACAAACAATGGAGTCTTGTTGTTTGCACTTGTTTGGAGGAATCATTTGCTCCAGATTTTGCCTCCTACCTACCAACACTATTATTATCTATCCCCATCTGGAGGTTTTGATTGTGTTTGGGGACATTTTGGAGTCTATGTAGTCCTCCAAACACCTCAACAAAACCAATCATACATCTCCTTTACTGAGGTAGGCTAGGCTAGGCTATCCTGTGTTTTCCTGGCATAGTTTGGAGGAATCAGTAGCCCTCAAATTCCCTCATAGGGGCGACAGAGCAGCAATAGTTTAAAGACTGTGACTGTACACTAATTTACACAAACACTACCGTACACAATATTATCGTATATAGAAAGAATATACTTATACGGTTCACTATTATACAAGACTTTACGAAGCAGACTAGGCTACATTTAACGAACACACACACACACACACACACCTAACAAGAATAAATGACAGAATGATTACACACACACACCTTATATTACACACATACATAGGCTACACCTTATACAGTAACAAGATTTAATGACAAGATGATTACACACACACACACACCTTATATTATACACACACACACACATATACACCTTATATTATACACACACACACATACACCTTATAAAGTAACAAGACTTAATGACAAGAGGATTACACACACACACACACCTTAGTAACATGATGTAATGACATGATGATTACATACCGTACATACACACACACACCTTAGTAATATGACGTAATGGCATGATGATTACACACACACACCTTAGTAACATCACTTAATGACAAGATGATTATATACATACACACACACATGCATAAGATTTAATGACAAGGCATTTACACACACACACACATACATACAATAGTTAGTGGCAAGAAAATTTCACACACACACACAACCTTTGTACAAAACTTCATGACAACACACACACCTTTGTATAAAACTAAATGACAAACACACACACACACACACACATACACACATACACAGCACACACACACACACAGCACAAACGAAAAGCTAAAGGCCTCCTCCTACAACCCACAAAAAACAGAGAGCGTCGTCACTTGCGACCCAAAGACCTACTAGGCTAGGCTACCACCACTAGGCTACCTCCTTGCCAACAAACAGTCTGTCTGTGGGTCGCGTTGGGTACTATCGAATGCCTTGGGGGAAGGGGTTGGTAGATGGGATGGGTCTCCTTCCTTGCCTCGCCCAGTGACCTAGTGAGATACTTGAGGGAATGACTAGATGGTTGGTTGGGGTGTAGTAGGTCAGGAAAGGGAAGGAGCTCAACTGACTGACTGAATGGAGTATAGTAAGAAGGAAAGGAAAGGAACAAAACTAACTGAATGACTGGATGGTTGGTTGGGGTGTAGTAGGTAAGGAAAGGGAAGGAACACAACTGACTGGGGTGTATTAGGAAAGGAAAGGAGCTCGACTGACTGACTGACTGATTTGGGTATATTAAGAACATAAGAAGGGGACTCAGAAGGGTATAGGCTCCACTAGGCTACTTGAGGGACTGACTTACTGATTGATTTGTTGGTTGGTTTGGATGTAGCAGGTCATAATAGGGAAGGGAACTCAGAAAGGAATGATGAATGATGGGTGGAATAAGAGTTGGTGTTTTTTTATTTTATCTTACAGTAGATCAAGGGACGAATCTCAGCTTATTTGTTTGATGTTGTTCTTTTTGTTTTTTCACTCAACAGAGGATGGGATGAATCGCAGCTTTTATTAATCCTATTTTTGTCTTAGCTGTAGATGAAGTAGAATCACGGTACAAGTGTAATGAAGGAGGGAGACAAAGAGGAAGATGATGGAGTGGGAGAGAAGATTGCTTTGTCTACGAAGATGAAAAGTACCGTAGATTTAAAGTGTGAATAGCCTAATGTTTAGGCTATTCACAATTTGCACACACACACACACGAAATCTGAACACGTTTGATTACCCATTATTTGGACACACACATACACACGAAATTTGCATTTCCTAAATTTGATTAAACACGAATTAGACCCCCCAAAGACACGAAATCTGAATACATTTGATTAAACACGAATTAGACCCCCCCCACACACACACATACACGAAATCTGTATATGTTTGATTACCCATGATTTGGACACACACACACACACACACACAAGCAGAAACTGTCAATGTGGAACCAAACTTACCAAGCTTCAGCAAGTGTGGTGGTGACTGTGATGGTGTAGTACAAGAGGCGAGGAGAACAAGTCCCCTCGTCGATCATCAATGGTGGTACCCAAATACAATATTGTCGTGGCCAGTGAGCTCTCTGTGATTTACGTGGTGGTGTGGTGATGGGAGGAGGAGTTTGCCATGTTAAGAAAGAACCACGTCACGTCACGACACGACACGACACGATACGAAAACGGTATGTATGTATGCAAGTCAGATTATAATTATTATCATGCTTGCTTTCCTTTTCTACTGCACAACCACCATCACCAAACTCGGCCACTTCTTCTTCACTTCGATCACCATTTCAAACACCGACCAACTAACTTTGGCACAAGTCGAAGTAGTTGTATTTTTATTGCATCGTTTTGTGTGCAATTCTCACAACTTCACCCAATATCAAGCATCAAAATCGGTCCATGGAATGTCGCTGTACAGTATATCCGCATCGAACATACATACACACAAACACGTACACAAGAACTGTCACTACGATATATATATATACGTACACTACGACTAATGCGGTCTCAGTTTTCAATCAATTTCTTTCACATGATGACACACACACATACACACTCACACAAGCAGTATCCGGCCAAGCAGAGGTTAGGCTACAACACTAGGTCATACTTGATGAAGAGTTAGGTCAACAAGACATCACTGCACTGTACAAACCGTTGGTACACTGCTACTACTGTCTACCTAACACTCGAGTAAGTACATCCTCGAGAAGCACAAGCACCTAGCGAGGAGGACAAGGGCGCCGCGTGACTCAGAGCGGCGAGAGGCACACATCCACTCGACACGCGGACCCGCCGCGGACTGACAACACAGGTGCAGTTGCAGGCTGGCCCGACCCCCTCTGACCCCTCTCCTGTCCCACCTTACATCCCCTACCTATCTATCCCTCTCTCCTGACCCCCCTCTCCTCTCCCCTCCCACCACACATCCCCTGTCCCTCTCTCCTCTCCTCTACTCCCTCACCTAACATCACCTAACTATCTCCCTCTCCTCTCCTCTCCCACCTCACATCCCCTGTCCCTCTCTTCCCTACCTGTGAGCTTCCACTTTACCGTCCTCCCTACTTCATTTTTATTTTATCAAGGGTGTCGAGTGTAAAGAGAAGGAATTCCTACTATCTGTCTACCTACCAATCTTTCTTTCTACTACCTACCTACCTACATACCTACCTACAGTACCTACATATTTATAATCTCTTTCAAATCACCTGCATTACCCCTACTAACCTACTTTCCTACCTACTCCATATCCTCCCCCATCCCTACCAACAAACTACCTACCTATCTCTTCATCCCTCTTTCTCCTCTCTTTTGAAGGAGGGAGGAAAGATGGGAGGGGAGGAGGAAGGTAGAGAAGAATGTAGATACACCCCTCATAGTAACATTGATAGGATTATGTTTCGTGGCATAGTTTGGAGGAATCAGTAGCCTTCCAATTTATCACAAAGAGGTTCTCCACTTATTAGAACACTTTCTGTTATTATATTATTATCATTATTCATTATCATCTTTCATTACTTCAACATTTCTACTGTCACCATCATCATCATTATCATTCATCATCACTCACTTTCATTACCACACTGGCTTATACTCCCTTATGCCAGACCATATTCCAAGATGTTATGAGTGACGATGTAGCTGCTGTTCTCCCCTGATAGTGACGGGTATAAATAAGGTGTCGTCATCTAGTGGGACAGAAGAGAAGCTACGGTACGAACAACATCACCACGAAGCTTCACTGTCTCATCTGGTGCGACACTCAATAATCTCGGGGCCTCGCTAGAGTCACGGGCTACTTAAAGTTTACAGCCCCGAGGTTCAATGAGGTATAGAAAAATAATACTCACTCTATCATTACTCTCATTACCATCATCACATAACTATCACCTCTACTACTATCACTATCACTACATTCCCAACACTATCATCCCACTATCACTACTATCACCCACACCACTCACCACTACCAACACACACCACCACTATCACTACTACCACCCACACCCCACTCACCACTACCCCCACATCACCACCACTATCACTACTACCACCACCACCACACATCACCACCATTAAAAATAAGGTCAGGAGAGGTGAGATAAGGTCAGCCAGCCAACTCTCAATCAGACCCTTCAAACTAAACTACCTTCATCTTTAGTGATCCAGAAAATTGAGGAGGTAGGAAGCAAGGGTGTGTGTGTGTGTGTGTGTGTGTGTGTGAGAGAGAGAGAGAGAGAGAGAGAGAGAGAGAATTGGTGGAGTGAGAATGAGAATGATTGGATGAGAACTAACTTTACTGAGAGAGAGAGAGAGAGAGAGAGAGAGCAGGAAGGGAAAGAATTGGTAGAGTGAGAAAGAGAATGATTGGACGAAACCTTCACTGAGAGAGAGAGAGAGAGAGAGAGAGAGAGAGAGAGAGAGAGAGAGAGAATGACCTCCCGACTTTAGGCAAAACACAAGCACTTCATTGTAGCTCATATTTACTTGGGAAGATGATGATGATAGTGATGGTGATAGTGATGATGATGGTGGTGATAGTAGTAGTGATGGTGGTGGTGGTAGTGATGATGGTGGGTGGTAGTTATAGTGATGATGGTGGTGATATTAATGGAGGTAGAAGTAGTGGTGGTGGTGATGGTGATAATATTAATGGTGATGGTGGTGATGGTGGTGATAGTGGTGGTGAAGAGGAACCAAGGATATGTATATCTTCCATTACCCTGCCCACCAAAAGTTATAATGAAGAGCAGAGAAAAAAAAAAAAGAGAAAAAGTCAGGAACGAAGGAAAAATAAAGATGGAGGAAGGAAGGAGGAAGGAAGGAAGGGAGGAGGAAGGAAAGAAGAAGAAGAAGAAGAAAAAGAAAAAGAAAAAGAAGAAGAAAAAGAAGAAGAAAAAGAAAAAGAAAAAGAAGAAGAAAAAGAAGAAGAAAAATAAAAGAAGAAAAAGAAGAAGAAGAATAAAAGAAGAAAAAATAAGAAGAATAAAAGAAGAAAAAATAAGAAGAAGAAAAGAAGAAAAAATAAGAAGAAGAAAGAAGAAAAAAATAGAAGAAGAAAAGAAGAAGAAAAAGAAGAGAAGAAAAAGAAGAGAAGAAAAATAATAAGAAGAAGGAAGTGGAAGAATAATAATGATAATAATAATAATAAGAAGAAGAAGAGAAAGAGAGAGAGAGATAATATGGGATAGATATCTTTCCCTCCTATCCCTCACTCCCTCCCTTTCACAACATAATAATCCTCTTTTACCTATCCTCCCCATCCCTCCCCATTCCTCCCCTTCCCTCCCCATCCCTCCCCTTCCCTCCCCCTTTCCTTCTTACCATTCATAACACTATCTAATCTTTCCCTCCCTCTCTCTCCCTTCCCTTTCTCTCTTTCTATAGCATTTACCTTACTCCCCTCCTTCCCTTTCTCTCTTTCTTTACTCATCTCACTATCTCCTCCTCCTCCTCCTCCTCCTCCTTCCTTTTCAAACTTCTTTCCCTTCCTTCCATCTCTTTTTCCCTTCCTCCTCCTCCTCTCCTTCCCTCTCTTCCCTCCTTCTCCTCTCCCTCCCTCCCTCCCTACCGTCCTCCTCCTCTCCTTCTCTCCTCCCTCCTTCTCCTTTCCCTCCCTCCTTCCCTCTCTTCCTACCGCCCTTCTCCCCTCGCTCCTCCTCTTCTTCCTTACTTCCTTCCTTCCTTCCTCTTCTCTCCTTCCCTTTATCACGCCAACAAGGATAATAAATAATATCTTTTTGACCAAGTACCCAAAATCACCAATATTAACCTCTCATTGATCAGCTCAGGTCAGGTCAGGTCACGTCAACAAAAATTATAGCTCACGGTGGAAAGGTCAGGTCAGCTAAGGTTAGGATGACCAGCAGGGGTAAGGTAAAGTGAGGTCAGGTTAGCTAAAATTATATAACTCTCAGATTAAGTCAGTAAAAATGGTTGGGTCAGGTCAGATTAGGTCAGATTAATTTAAGACTCGTAAGTGTAAGGTCAGCAAAAAAAATATGACTCATTGGGGTTCATGTCAACTAAATATAATACTTACAGGAGTCAGGTTAGGTCAGATTAGGTCAGGTAGGGTTACGACAACTTGTGGGAGGTCAGGTCAAGATAAGTAAGGTCGGGGTCAAGTCAGGTCAGCTTAAAAAACAGCTATAGTTACATCACGTGGGTGTCAGATCAGGTCAGTTTAGGTTACATCACTTCAAAAGGTCAGGTTAGGTCAAGTCGGCTAATATAACGCCTTGCGGGCTCAGGTCAAGTCAGGTCAGGGTTCGTGTCGTATCTTTTATGAGCGAGGTCGCGTCACTGTTTGGCGTGAGTCTCTCTCTCTCTCTCTCTCTCTCTCTCTCTCATCTAACCCATCCTGTGCCTCCAATTTCTTTGTAACTCTATGTAACTCACTCACACACACACACACACACACACTCTCTCTCTCTCTCTCTTTCTCTCTCTCTTATCTAATCCATCATCCTGTCTCTCATATTATCTCCTTTATCATCCACTCTATGCTCTATCTAACACACACACATACACACAAACACACTCATACACTATATTTTTTACTGTATCAATTTCTCTTTGTCTCTTCTCCTCATATTTCCTGTCAATCAAGTTATCCCCTCTGATAAAAACCCGAGTGTGTGTGTGTGTGTGTGTGTGTGTGTGTGTGTGTGTGTTTGTGTTTGATGCACCCTAACTTCACTGGTAATCTTACATGTGTGTGTATGTATGTATGAAAGAGAGAGAAAGAAAGAGAGAGAGAGTGTGTGTGTGTGTATGAGAGAGAGAGAGAGAGAGAGAGAGAGAGAGAGAGAGAGAGAGTTATACATAAACATCCATCCCCTTTACATTTTTGTTAGCAAGACAACAGAAAATGAAGACAACAATAAAATCTAACCCCCCACCCACCACCCCCCTAACCCCCATCTTTCAAACACCGTCTCTTTGAAGGATTATGGGGGGAAGAAGGGCATAAGGGGAGAATATTTTGTTGGTATATTGGAAGGGTATACTGATTTTACACTGTGTACTTTATTTCCTCCACTTTCTCATCCTCTTCTTCCTTCATTTCACATTGTATTTTCCTTTTTCCTGTTCCTCCTTCATTCACATTCTCTCATTTTCTTGTTCCTCCTTCTTTTCCTGATTCTCCTCGTCTTCCTCCTTCTTCTTCTTCACAACGCGTCGTAATTAACGGAAAAGCATCAAACTGGCGAAACGTTGTAAGTGGAGTGCCACAGGGTTCAGTGCTCGGCCCTGTTCTTTTTATAATCTATGTAAACGACATCGATGAAGGCCTCACCTGTAAGATATCCAAATTTGCTGACGACACAAAAATAACTAGCAGAGTTACTACTACTGCCGAAAAAGCACTACTACAGTCCGACCTTGACCGCTTAGTTAACTGGTCAAAGAAATGGCAGATGTCATATAACGTAAATAAGTGTAAAGTTTTGCATATTGGTATCAACAACGATCACACCAACTATTCAATGAACGGTACTGACCTTCGTACAGTTAATGAAGAAAAAGACCTGGGCGTAACAATTAGTAGCAACCTCAAACCAGGCAAACACTGCTCAGAAGCAGTTAAAACCGCGAACAAATTAATTGGTTTCATTGGCAGAACCTTCGAGTTCAAATCTGACAAAGTCATCCTGACACTGTTCAATTCCCTCGTACGTCCCCATCTCGAATATTGCGTTCAGTTTTGGTCACCCTACTACAGAAAAGACATTGAAAAGCTGGAGAGAGTCCAAAGGCGAGCTACGAAAATGATTCCACGACTGCGAAACAAGCCATACGAAGAGCGATTAAAGGAACTCAATCTATTTAGTTTAGAACAACGTAGACTACGGGGTGACCTAATTGAGGTTTTTAAAATGATTCATGGTTTCGACAATGTCAATATAAGCGATTATGTAATTATTGATCGAGAAAGAACCACAAGAAACAATGGGTTCAAAATAATCGGAAAAGCCTTTAGATCGGAAGAAGCAAAACACTTTTTCTTCAACAGAATAGTTACTGTATGGAACTCTCTCCCAGCACAAGTAGTCAGTAGCAGTACGATTGATACTTTTAAAATTAAACTCGATAAATACATGACGACAAAACCTAACCTAACTTATTACCCGCCTCGTTAATGATTTATTATTTTTTTTTATTTTTTAGATGTAAATAGATTATTGTATTCTTTTTCACACTATACTATAAAATTTCCTGTTCAGTTTTTTTTCTACTGCTGCACAGGTGTTTTTTCCACCACTTTTTTCAGGCCGGTTTTTACCGGAGGGAGAGGTGGGTGGGGAGGAGCCTTCCACTTTACTATCCTTTTCCTCAGACATGTAGAAACTATAGACGTAGAATAGTTACACAGGCAGCCTTGTGAGGCCCACCAGGGCTGTTGTTGCCTGTACCTCCTTTGTATTCCTTTGTATTCCCTCCCTCACTCTCCTCACTCCCTCCTTCCCCTCCCCCCACTCACTCCCTCACTTTCCTCACTCCCTCCTTCCCTTCCTCCCTCCCCTCCTTCCCTCACTCCACATTCCACGCACAAGAGGAGGAGAAAGAGGAGGTGGTGTCACAGTGATGATGTACTGAAGAGGCGACCTAATAATAACCTCCACCTCCACCACCCAACCCAACACCCACCCCTTCAGCAACTCCCCACCCCTGTAGACCTCCTTCCCTCCCCACCCCTGTAGACCCCCTCCCTTCCCTCCCCACCCCTGTAGACCCCCTTCCCTCCCCTCCCCTCTCCTCCCTGCCACAGTGTTGTCTTGGCGGCGGTTGCGGGGGCGGGGGCAGGGGCAGGGAAGGGGAAGGGGGTGGTACTGTAACACGAAAACAACCTGACATAAACAAAAACTAAACAACCCACACCATACATACATACATACATACATATATACTCTGTCACTGTCTTGCTATTCACCCTCTTTACCTTCCCTGCTAACCCCCTTTAATTTTCTCTTGTATACACCAGACGTTTATTATACTCTATCACTGTTTTCCTAATCACCCACTTAACTTTCATGCTAACTTCCTGTCTTATCACTATACACCATACATCTATAGGCTACACTCTTATCACCATCTGCATATTCACCTACTATTCATAATTATAATGCACAGTCACTGACAGGATAATGGAAGATCATAATAATAATACTTTCACGTGAACCAAAAAAAAAAAAAAAAGTTTTGATTAATGATATGAAACAAATAAATAACACCATGAAAGTGAAACCATGTCACAATCTTTATATGACTAACAGTTCAGAGTAGATATATACTGTATATATATATATATATATATACTGTACAGTATATATATTTTTACTACCTGTACGTATATATCTATGGTGCTCTCCGCCCCCCTTCCCTGCCCCCCATACCGTTGGTGCTCTACCCTCACTTGTATGGTTTATCCCGTCGAAATACACAGTAGTTTGGAACATATTGAAGTAGGATTAAATGTGCACTACTGTTTCCAAATATTTTTTTCATGGCTTTGTTTTGTTTTGTGTTTAATTGGGGGGAGGGAATACAGTCACACGTGAAGGAGAATCACTTCTATTCTTTTTAGACTTTCTATTTATTTATTTATTTATTTTTTTACTATACTATAGGATGAAAATAATGCAACATCACGAAACTCGTTAAATTTTACTCAATGTTATTATAAGATGCAGGAAAAAATAGTACTATATATATATATATATTTTTTTTTTTTTTTTTTTTTGTGTACTTTGACGTTAAAGTAGAGAACTACACTACCGATTCTTTCATACTGAGCCACTTAAAAAATCATTATTAGCACCCTATTAGTACCCTATTAGTACCCTCTTAGTACCCTATTAGATCCCTATTACTACCAGGTAACATTGGAGGAATCTGTAGCCTTCCAGTTCACACACACACACAAAAAAAAAAACCCATCACTTCCAACTTGCAGGAACTCATCTGTGTTAATTAATGAAGCTGAAATGGAGACTCTATTAAAGGGGAAGTTTTGTGTTGGGAAATTTGAAGTACTGGTAACTGAATCATCCAAACTATTCCAAGCAACAGAACTCTATTAATTTTGATCTTTTGGTCCTGTTTCCTAGCATACTTTGGAGGAATCAAGGCACTCCAATGTACAAAAAAAAAAAAAAAAAATGCACACCTTTTGGTACATTAAGTTTAGTCAGTCAGTCAGGTCCGTCAGTCAGCCAGTCAGTCAGCCAGTCAGTCAGTCAGCCAGTCACTTAGTCAGCCAGTCAGTTAAAAGTTTGAGTAAATTCACATACATGTACTCTTGATTCAAAGTTTACAGTACCAGCTAAGTAGAAGGAACAGAAAAGAGTGCACAAGGTTAATGGTTAATAGATTAAGGTGTGACAAAGAGTGCACAAGTTTAATGTTAGTATAGATTAAGGCTAGATAGAAAGAGTGCACAAGATTAACGTATGTAAATCAAAGTAAGAATGAGTGCACAAAGTTAGCATTAGTAGATCAAGGTAAGAATGAGTGCACAAAATTAACATTAGTAGATCATGGTAAGACAAAAGAGTGCACAAGATTAACGTTAGTAGATGAAGCTAAGACAAAAGAGTGCACAAGATTAACGTTAGTAGATGAAGCTAAGACAAGAGAGTGCACAAGATTAACGTTAGTAGATGAAGCTAAGACAGAAAAAGAGTGCACAAGTTTAGCAGTACAGAGTTGTTGATCCCCATGCATGCACTCTCGGCCTCTCGCTGCACCTGAAAACTGGCAAATTGAGTTTACTTGGTTGGCGAGGATGAATGTGGAGGCTGCAGTTTGCTAGATTAAGTGAGGCGCGAGTTATTGACCCATAAAGTGTTGGGGGGCAGGCAGCACACAAGGTCTGATACTGAACCTGCTGCTGGTGATAGTAGTGGTGGTGGTGGTGATAGTGGTGATAGTACTGGTGGTGGTGACAGTGCTGGTGGTGGTGGTGATGGTGGTAGTGGTGATTGTGGTAGTGGTGGTGATGGTGTTGGTGGTGGAAATAGTGATGATAGTGGTAGGTGGTGGTGGTGGTGAAAATAGTAGTGGTGAAAGTAATGGTGGTGGTGGTGGTGGTGGGGGAGATAGTAGTAGTGATGGTGATTGTACTAGAAATAATGAATGTTGGTGATAATAGTGAGTGATGGCGGTGTTAATACGAATACAGGGTGAGCTAAAAAGTTCTTCCCTATTGGTGTGAAATCGAGTGTCACTTTAACGTTCTCCAGACAACAAACAAACAAACAAATGCAGCCTGTACAGTGAATATTGAAGTTCACGAATGAGAAACAGTGCAAGAGTCGTTTTGTGTTAAGGTATAATATGCAAAAAGACCAATATATTTCTACTTTGTATAATTTAGACTTTGTGTAATAGGATATATTTTGTGTTGGCCAATAGGATGTTTTTTTGTGTTATTATTAATAGGATATATTTTGTGTTGGCTAATAGGATGGTTTGTGTTATTAATAGAATATATATTGTTATTAATAGGATATATTTTGTGTAGGTTAGTAGGATTTTTTGTGGGTTATTAATAGAATAGGTTTTATGTACAGAGAGAGAGAGAGAGAGAGAGAGAGAGAGAGGGAGGAGGAGGAAGAGGAAGAGGAAGAGGAGGAGGAGGAAGAGGAGGAGGAGGAGGGGGAGGAGTTGTATGTGATGATCCCCAAAGAGTGTGTGTATGTACTTGACTCCTATGTAAACTATATATTGGCTATATAACTTTACTTCGTCACGCTACAACTATCATTCTCACCAATCATTATAGGCACTACCATTATCACTAACACCACCACCACCATCACTACCACCACTACTAACATCATAATCTCTAACATCACCATTATTACCACCATCATCAACATTACCATCATCACCATTACCACTACCACTACCACCAACATCACCATCACCACCACCACCACCACCACCATCATCATTACCACTACCACTACCACCATCACCATTACAATTTCACGTCACAGTGCATATTCACATTTCTACGACTACCACAACTACTACTAAAACCACAACTGCCTAGGCCAACTACACACAACCACATCAGACGACCACTACGTACTGTACTTACTTAACACTACCATTACAGACCATAACGCTAACCCCTCATCCCCTACACACACACACAAACACACACATACATTCAAAGGTCAGTATATGTGAGATTACATTTTTCCAACAGCACACTTATTAAAGCGGCTAAACTGTGTGTGTGTGTGTGTGTGTGTGTCAATACGTGTGAAAATGAGTGTATATGAATTCCTGCTTTTAATAACCATATACATTATTTTTGAAAGAAATAATTAATGCCGGGTTTTGCAGGGAACTACTTTTTTTGTTTATACTTTCGTTTCATAAATGTGATTGTTTTGGCAAATGAAAATGGCTGATAAGAATAATTAATAGCCTGGATGGTGTATGTGATGTTTGTGGTGTGGTGTTATGTGATGAAGTGGTGTGTGTGTGTGTGATTATTATAGTGTTGAGTGTGTGTGTGTGTGGTAGTGAGAGAGAGACTAGGCTAGTAAAAATGGAAACACACACACACACAGAGAGAGAGAGAGAGAGAGAGAGAGAGAGAGAGTAGAGAATCATTACCTCAGCGGCCCTTCTATGTTTGTATTCTGAAATATTCACAATTTAATTAAATGATGGTTGGATCTTGAGGCTTACCATTTAACCATTTAAAACAAGGAGCAAACCTACTCTATGGGGGGGGAAGGGGTCCAGGTCTCCTTTCCCTCTTAGCCTACTCGTGATGTTAGGTTGTGTACTCTCTCTCTCTCTCTCTCTCTCTCTCTCTCTCTCTCTCTCTCTCTCTCTCTCTCTCTCTCTTTTGTGTTAGTTTAGTTTACGTGGCTGTGTGTCAGTCATTCACTCCTGGGTTTAGTCAAGGTAACAGTGTATCTACCTTTCCTCGAGTCACACATTGATTCACCACATGTGGTTAACTATTTATTCAGCGAGTTCGTCTGTCAGTGGGAAGGTTAGTCAGATTAGAGTGTGTTAAAATAGAGGTTAAATATTCAACTGTATCCATCTATACACCAACCAATCACCCAGCTAGCTAGTTAGACAGTCGGTTAGACACTCAGCCAGCCAGTTAGACAGTCAGCCAGCTATTTAGACATACATACAGACAGCCAACTAACTAACTGGTCAGTAAGGGAGCCAGTTAGCCAGCCATTTAGTCAGCCAACCAATTAACTATTCATTCAACCAAGCAACAAGATTACCAGATAGCCATGACAATCAATAGTACACAACTAACGACCTAACCCACCAAGTACCAGCCAACACCACCTAACCACCACCTAACCAAGTACCAACCAAATAGCCAACCAACCAACCAACACCACCTAACCAAGCACCAACCAACCAACCAACCATCCATCCAGCCAGCCAGCCAGAGGGACATCAATAGATTCCGTGCGTGCCTCTCTTTATTGCACTGACTCAAAGTTCTCTGCATATTTATAATTCATCATGTTCTTTTCCAGAGTGTCGAGTGGTGTTTAGTGGCTGTGTTGAGTGGGAGGTTCTGGTGGGGAGTGGGGTTGGTTGGTAGTGGTCGGGGGGGAATGGGGTGGAGTAAGAATGTGGTGGTGTGGGTTGAGTATGAGTATGGTGGGGTAGGTTGGTGGGGTATGGGGTGGATTGAGTGTGTGTGTGGTAGGGTGGATTGAGTGTGTGTGTAGTAGGGTGGATTGAGTGAAGTGGGAGATAGGGGTGTGATAGTGGTGGAGTGTTTTGAAAGTGGAGTGGAGATTGGAGGGGAGGGGGGGGGGTGAAATTGTTTAAAACTGGAGTGGGTGGTAGACTGGTGGAGATAGTGAGGGGATGTGGGATGCGGTCAGTGGAGTGGAGTGGATAGAATGTGGAGTGATGAGAGGTGGTGTGTTGGTGGAGTGGATTAATAAGTGTGAGGTTCAGGTATTTATATTTACGTTTTATTTTATTTATATTTATTTATTGTGAATGTAGGTACAGTTCTCGACACAGGAACTAACACACTTATAAAATCGAGTAGTCCCTCATATTTAAACAACGTCTCTCATTCCTACCTCCTATCCAATGTTTACTGAAGGTGTCCTGTTTGGTTTCATATGGCCACAACTGTACTTATTTACATCCCCAACATAACTACATATCATCATTCCTACTTTATATACCCATTGCTTACTGAAGGGTATAATGTGTGTTTGGTTACATATGGCCACAGCTGTACTGACATACATCTCCAACAAACATAACTACGTACCAGTACCCAGGATTAGTTTGGTAGTTAATGCATTTATTAATATGCTTTGAGCGCCGTGCCCAAATAACATAATATTCTTACACATTTTAAATAAATGATTACAAGCTGCATGCAGTTAATCCGATTCGCGTATGATTACATCGTAGTACAAATCATAAAAAGGTGACAAAATCTGAAAAACTTACTCACGTGTTTGATATTTGCATAATATATAAGCGACAGCGAATGACCTTTTTCTGTGTGTGTGTTTGTGAGTCTTATCTATTTTTGTATTGCCTCCAGACGATGTTTTTTAAAATAAATATTGTAATATTAGAAAAATGTGTAATGATTATTGACGACAATATTTTACTAACACACACACACACACACACACACACACACACACACACACACACACACACACACACACACACACACACACACACATGGGTAGTTAACAGCACGTACGGTAGGTGACTATAAAGTATAAATTGGAGAGCCACTGAAAATTTCAAAGTATAAATAGCACGAAACGGACAGAATCCACTTTGAGTAACCTTGAGATAATTTGTTTCCTTGGATAATTTGTAGAGGTTTTCCCCTTAAGGACCCTGTGATCGTGTATGGGAATTGGAGGCTTCTGATTCCTTCTGACTACGTCACGAAACAATATCTATCCTTAATTATAAGTTATAGGTGGTGTTTCGTGGCAATATTTGAAGGACTCGTATAGGCTATAGACCTCCATCAGTTGTAATAAAAGTGGTGTTATTGTGACAGCTTCATTGTTGGAATATTTTCTAAGCTTACACTGTTGCCATTTTGTGGAATATTTAACAAAGAGCACATGAGTTATTATACCCAAGTCTGGCAACATTCCACCTGGTCCACTCGGTCGCGACATGTGTTTAATGTTGCAGAAGCTCGTGTGTTATTCCTATTTATACATACTTGACATTCCTAGTCCTCCTCTTCTTCCTCATGCTCTTTCCATCATCTTTTCCTCGTCCCTTTCCTCCTCCTCTTCCTTCTCTTCCCCCTCCTCTCCCTCTTTCTTCTCTTCCCCCTCCTCTCCCCTCCTCCTTTACTCCTCCTCGTCGTCCTCTACTTCCTCTTCCTCTTCCTTTTCCTCCTCCTCCTCCTATTCTTCAACACGTAGTCTAGATTAACGTAGATAAACAGGTAACCTTGTAAAAGACCACTATGGGCCTCCTGTTGCCTGTACTTCCTTTGTATTTCTCCTCCTCCTCCTCCTCCTCCTCCTCCTCCTCCGTCAAACACGTACGAACGATAGAACACTCATGAAAAAATCAAGACAGAATATTGACTAAGGTTTTTATTTATATTTATATTAGGAAATATAATGCCCCCTTGGTTATTATGTTTATTAATGTAATGGTTGTACCTACAATATATGTAACACGAACATAATATAAATGCTGGAGGAATGTAGGTGAAAGGTGCATGTATATATGTCTAAGATCATATATATATATATTGTACTTACCAAAGGGAATCGGAAGGGAAGGTTCAAAACACACGCACACACACACACACACACACATACACACACACAATATCATGTACAGTTGCGAACCCATAAAACAGACACACTTCAAACAGGGGCGGCCTTATCAAGCATAGCTATAGAATACAACTCGTCACCTCTACCTACAACAACAACAACAACAACAACAACCTCTCATCCTATAATAATAATAATAATAATAATACTCAATGAGGGGGCCCAGTTTCATGCAGGTGTATCTCTTTCATATGTCCTCAACTGTACTGTACATTATCCAGGCCCTTAAGGGAGTGCGGGAATAGGGAGACAGACTTGGGGGTGCGGGAGTAGGGGACAGGCTTGATGGGGGTTAAGGTGAGTGCGGGAATAGGGTCCAGGCATTCTACCCACCCCAAGCCTCCCCACCAGTCCCCCTACCCCTCAAGCCTGTCCCCCTATTCCCGCACCAACCCCCAGAGTCCCCCCCCCCCTCCCAAGCCTGTCCCCTACTCCCGCCCGCACCCCCTTAACCAATCGAGTGAGGACATTAGCGTGATGATGTAGGTGTGGGTGGGTGACGAGGGGTGGGATATGGAATGGGTGACACTCTGCCCCCCCCCTACCCCCCCCTACCCCCCCCCCCCCATCAACATAACCCGCCGCCACATTCACTCGCTATTTACGACGATTTTAACCGGCCACCTCGGATTTACCGGTTTCATTAGCTGATTTACGAGGTGTGGACACGGGGGCGAATAAATTAAGGCAGTCACACCGTCGCCATTATGGGAAAAATAACGAGAAGGAATAATAATAGAAGAGGCGTTATATATATTATTATTATTATTATTATTTTTTTTTTTTGGCTAGCGGAGTACAAGACCTTCCTAATTTACTGTTTGTCCCTCTGGTGGCGTCTTGTGGTGGTACAGTCAGGGTCAAAAGTCCTGCAACGTGGTGATTAAAAAAAAAAGCCAGACATTTGATTGCATCTTCTGAACCAAATATTACAGACACCAACCAACACCTGTTTAGTTCCTGATCATTTTTCGGTGCTATCTGATTGGAAGGTGTTGCAGGACTATTGACCATCACTGTACTGTATCATACCGTATTCAATATTTTATACTCCTGGCAATGGAGATTTGTGACTACAGGGTCTTTCTGGCCTAACATAGTCTTCTAATTTTTTTATTTTTTTTACTGCCATCGTCACTACATTTCTCAACTGTTATCACTTAGTTGGGTAACAATAATGATAATAATAATAATGGTAATAGTAAAAATATGATAAAATATAAAAGATGATAATAACGATGATGATAATACTGTAAAAAAATGTTACAATTATTACAATAAAAATAATGATGATGATAATGATGATGATAATAATGGTAATAATAATAATAATAAAATATACAATAGGTTGAGCGTGATGTGGTACGATTTACTACAGGGCGACAATTTATTATTACTAATGTTATTATTTATCAAGGACCAAACCCACACACCTTTATTTTCAGGCGAGGCAAGACTGGAATTTAATGCCACTATTATTTAAACATTTGAGTCTTTATATAATGCAGGCAGGATATAGCCGTTTATTGTTCATATAAATGTTAATGACGGGAGTCCCATTTGATATTGTAATATATATAATATGAGTCGACTCATTTCACCCGCGACATATTATTATTATACAAAAAAAATAAAATATAAATATATATATATATACATACTAATTTATTGTGATTATTATAAGCTACAAAGGATGATGTTTAAGAATGATGTAATCTGCACTAAGAAAAAAATTACGACCTTAGAGAGAGAGAGAGAGAGAGAGAGAGAGAGAGAGAGAGTTAGAGTTAGAGTTAGATTTTATGGGCGAGAATATGTTGTTGTTTGAAAATGGGCTGGTTATACTTATTCCTCCTAACTTAAATGTACACTACTGGGAAACAGACGACCTCAGTGGTACTAATAAAGGATCTGTTTCATGGCATAGTTTGGAGGAACCAGAGACCTTCATATTCACCAACAAAAAAATCTCCTTAATAGTAATGGTATTATTTATTTATTTAACGCTTTTTTTTTTCTGAAGTGTTTTTGTTTGTTGGTTAGTGAACAAGATAATTAAAAACACACAAAAAAAAACACTTAAAAATGGAGTATTCTATGACATCAAACAGGCGACCTTAATGTTTCTTCTAATGGGGAATCAGTTTCGTGGCAATGTTTGGAGGAATTAGAGACTTTACAATTCGAAAAACAAAAAAAAAATCTCCCCATAGGCCTAACTGTATATGTTTCTTCTTCTCCAGGTAAACTGAGGCGAGGTGAAATGAAAAGGACACAGGTGGTGGATCCCTCTGTTGGTGGTGGTGGTGGTGGTGACTCCGGCAGGGTGAGTAGGATAGTAGTCTTTTTGGTGGCACTGGTAGGTAGGGGTCAGTTGGGGCATATCATAAAAGAGAGAGAGAGAGAGAGAGAGAGAGAGAGAGAGAGATTTCACTGAGAGCGTGTATGGAGAAGTCACCTAGAATTGTATTTTAACTGTATGGCTGTATAGTGTATACAAGAGTTGGAAGCCTGCCTGCCCTCCACCCAAACCAATCCAGCCACCCACTTAAATCCATCCTACATTATCCCACCCACCCACCCAAACACAAAACCCACCCACTTACCCAAACACTGAACCAACCCACCCACTCAAACACTAAACTAATCCACCCACTTATCCAAACACTGAACCAACCCACCCACCCAACTCTGCCATCCTTCATACCCCCTTCACCCCCGTTCCAGTCCCAGTCCCAGTGCACGTAAACCCAACCTCACATAATTTCAGTTGTTGCCAGGGAACCCAAGTCAGCCAATCTGTCTCACCCTGCCCTGCCTTCTTCTCATGCACCTTCTCAGACCACCCCCCTCCCCCCCCCCCTCCGCCCTGAAGAAACTGGACAAGTGGGGGTGATGTCTGAATGTTACCCCCACCCCCTCCCCCACCCTCCTTATTCTTCCTACCAGAGAGAGAGAGAGAGAGAGAGAGAGAGAAATATTTTATCTTTTTCATTCTTAATTTCCAGTATATCCTTTCCTATCTGCTCGTCCCTTATCAACGCTGCTGGCTGGCTCTCCCTAATATATTATCAGTTTCGTCTTTGAATCTTTCTACATTTGTTTCTTCTCGGTACATTTTTCGTCTCTTTTCTTTCCCACCCTCTCATCCAATCCGTCCACGGCTCCCTCTCTACATCCACTCTCTCCAATATTTCTCCAACTACCCTCTCTACACCTCTCACTCCCTTTCACCACTCCCTCTCTCTCCAACCACCCTCTCTACACCCACTCTCCAACCACCCTCTCTACACCCACTCTCCAACCACCCTCTACACTTCTCACTCCCTCTTTACACCTTTCACTCCCTTTCTCTCTAACCACCCTCTCTCTCTCCTCTCTACCCACTCTCTCCACCCACACACTCACTCTCGCGTTCCACTCAACACAACTCCCTCACTCTCTCTTCCATGCAGCCTCCACCTTCTCCTCCTTTCCCTCAGTCCAGGAAGGTTGCCAACACGAGGTTAATGGATGACGTGAAAATACAAAACTTGGTTCAAGATAAAAGAGGCCGGTAAACTGGAGACTCCATAGGATATATATAGCCAGTTGCCTCCACTAGTATCGAACACAGTGTCGTCTGCATGGTGGGTTAAGAGAAAATGTGGTACTATTTTTTTATATAATTTGTTTGGTTACTCGTACGGTATTACTATAAAAAATATCTGTTCGTGTGTTTGTTTATAGTCTAGCGTCCACAGGTTTAGCCGTATGATGTTCATTTTTTTGCTATTGATAGATATTCATCATAAAACAAACTTTTAACTTTTGGGCAAAATCGGTCAAAGGTCAAGGTCACAAAAATAAAGATAGCAAAGAGCGAGTGGTCGCTGCGGTGGCGGATTGATCTTTAAGGGGCGGTGTTGCCATCGAATGATGTCTTGTTTTGTTTTGGATTGATTAAAGGCTGCCGATTAATTCCTCCAAGGTCCTCCAATTTCCTCCTTTCTTTCTTTCCCCCTTCTACTTAATACCTGTTCTTTTCCTCTTCATTTGCCTTGCATTTCTCTTTCTTTTTTCTCCCTCGGGACCTTACTTTTCTCCTTACCCTCTCTATCCTCCCCCCTTCCCTCCCTAGACATTTTCCCCTCTCCTTTCCCTTCCCTTCCCATCTCGTCTCATCTTTCATTTCCTCTTCATTATTATATTTTCCTTTCTTTGCTCTTCCCTCCTTTCCCTCATTCCCCCCCACTCACCACCTCTCTCTCCCCCACTGACCCCCCCCCACTCGGCCCGATTTGAGAGACGTGTGAGGTGAAGCGTCAAAGGATATATCTGGTGAGGGTAATGGTCAGCGTCTCGTCACCCTCTCTCTCTCTCTCTCTCTCTCTCTCTCTCTCTCTCTCTCTCTCTCATTTTTTGTTTTTCATCCTCACAAATCACACTAATTTTTTCTCTCTCTCTCTCTCTCTCTCTCTCTCTCTCTCTCTCTCTCTCTCTCTCTCTCTCTCTCTCTCACACACACACACACACACACACACACACACACATAAAGAGAGCTAGCCACGTATTGGTGTTGCTCTCTATACACATGTTGCCACTACAGGTAAACAAGTTAATGAATATACTAGACTGAGTGTTTACAATTGCAATGTTCAATAGATTTTTGCTTAATAGGATAGTATACTTTTTTTGTTTTGTTTGGATAGATTGGAGTGCCTTGATTCCTCCAAAGTATGCCAGGAAACAAGACCCACACGAAGAAAAATAATGGTATCCTGTTGCCTGTAATAGTTTGGGGAAATAATTTGCTCCATATTTAACCCCCTCCCCCCAAAAACAAACAAACACACAATGTGGTGCATAATGCTGGTTGATATGTTGACCTGTTTGTGTTCCGAGGGGAATAATTATTGTGGGGACATTTGTGTATATAACAGATTAAAATTGATCATCATAATAATTTTTAGTGTCGGGCATAAAGATAGATGTATTTTTTTTAACCCCACATTGCTTTGCTTTACATGGTGATATTCTGTTCCCTTGGAAGATTATTTCTCATTACCTTGGTTATATACGTACCCAGATAATATAATTTCAGTCTGTGGTTATTGCTATGGCTGTATGTACAAAACCCCAAGTGTTATAATCACAGTACTATTTTACCCTTCTAATGTGTGAGTAAGAGAGGCATGTAAATATTCACACAACACTATTTACCCCTTAATGTGCCAGTGAGAGGCAAGTAAATATTTACACAGTACTATTATTATTACCCTCTAATGTGTGAGTGAGAGAAGCATGTAAATATTCACACAGTACTATTATTGTTATTACCCTCTAATGAATGCATTTACAAATGTGACAACTTATGGTTTGAATAATGACTCGAAACATTATCACAGAATAACACGGTGTCAGAAAATGTACATCAGGTAAAATGACCTGCAAAATTGATGCCGGGGCTTTTATTATCATATATAATTACATGCATGGAACGCTAATAACATTACCAATAATTAGCCTTGACAAATGTAATGGTGGAAAATACTGTACTGTGCTATATATACCCTAGTTGTTGAGTGTGTGATGGAAAGGCAGACAGACGTTATTACGTACTGTCATAAAGACGATAAATACTGTAATATAAACAGTAGATATATAATGCTGAGCTCTTAAGTTAAAGTAGATCTTAGCGTGTACTACTGGAAAGACGATTATAGTACTTAAACAATTTTTGAGCCCTTTGTTGTACGACTTCTTCACTATTAAATGGAAGAGACATTGCCCTTTAGATTTAGCAGAGATAAGTATTAACATCTTCACTACCTGGTGTGACATCTGATTGGGGGGGGATGGAGGGGCGAGCGCAGCGAGCCGCGAGTGGGGGGGGGGGGAGCTAGCGTAGCGAGCAGCGCCGCAGGCAAAGGCACCCACGGCACAGCCGTGATGGGCGAAGCCCAGTGCTTGTAATATTAATAATTAAAATAAAATGTGGTGGTAGTGAAGATATGTAGTGAATTATGAAGATGAAATATCGGTTGTGAAGATTTTTGTTTACTTGTGTGTGGGGGCAAAGAAGTGAACATGTTTGCTGGCCAGTGTAAGGTTTGTATAGTGCCTGTTTGTTTGTTTGTTTTTGTGTTTTTATTCCCGTCAAAAATGCACCGATTCTCTTTAAAGGTATTGTGGCGGCTAGAATCAGCTACCCGCCACAAGCATCAGCCCTCTCGCCTGATGGGTTCTAATAGTGTAGCAGGCAGGAAACCTTATACTTATGTATTTCAGGTTCACTCTAAAATCTCCCTCTTTTGTTCAGACATGTACAGCTTCACTCACTGATATTCTTACAGCTATAATTGCTGTTTTTTTGAAAAGATGTTTAAAAGATTCCAGAAATTTATTGGTGTTGGTTAGAAGACGCCTAAAGAAGACGGCTCTCTCTCTTCATACTTTGATGCTCAGTCGGCCCCACAACCTGCCCTGTTCGCTGCTTCTAATCTAGTGGTGGCCCCCATTACCACCACCACGTCTCATGCCTCTAACAACGAGATGATACCCCACACAACCATCAACCGTAACACCACATCTCCTGCCCCACCCCTCCCCACCATGCCCACAACTCCTGCACCACCCCTCCCCACCACCAACACAGCTCCTGCCCCACTCCCCCCCACCACCAACACAGCTCCTGTCCCACCCCTCCCCACCACGACTACAGCTCCTGCCCCACCCCTCCCCACCACCAACACAGCTCTTGCCCCACCCCTCCCCACCACAACCACAGCTTATGGCCACATTTCCACCATCTCAGCACAAAGCAACATCTCTACCACCCCTGAAGCGCGTACTAATGCCCCTGAAGCGCGTACTAACGCCCCTGAAGCGCGTAATAACGCCCCTGAAGCGCCTCTTAACACCCCTGAAGAGCCTCTTAACACCCCTGAAAAGCCTACTAACGCCCCTGAAGAGCCTACTAACACCGACAGCTCCCTCACCTGCACCTACACCAACTTCAATGCCGACGAAACGAGCAACGAAACAAATACTATGTACGTTTATATACTCTTTATTATGATATTTATTTGCGTGATGATCATTGCCTTGATCCTTGCTTCTATTGTCAGCTACAATAATTCACCATGAGCCACCAACTCCCGAATATTTAGAACCCTAATATTAAACAATGAAGGAACGAACGTCAAAAGTCCTGGGAAATAACTGAGGATGAATGAAGAACTCCCTAGGTCTGTAATATCCTGTAGGACGGAAGGAGAAGGTAGGACGGAAGGACATCAAGCATCAAGGAAATGGCAAGACAGAAGGGACAGTTGAAGGACCTAGATGATTATGGATGCTAATGCTTCTTATTAGCATTAATGAAACAAACTGTGATAGGAAAACCCCAAGGAAACTTTCTGAGACATTATCTAAAAATAGTGAAGATTTGGTATAAGATAACCTTTGTTAATGTAGATTTTATTCTAATCGACCAACTCCTTTCACTTTCATTGACGAAGGAAAGGAAACCAAAAATCCCTACAAGCAAGTGTGTAGCAATCAAATGGAAAATGCTACTCGCATTCTCTAAGTGGAAATGGTGTGAGATTGTTGTGTTGGTGGTGTTTGGGATGGCAGTGTGGATATTAGAGGCAGCACGGTTAGCAGACGATTTCCTCTATAACTGCCTGAATGAGATTTACACCATACACCAACCTTGGCTGAATGTTATTACCAAACTGCCAGGACTCAGCCTCTTTGCCCCTGCACCACCTCTGCCTCCTTCATCCACTCTCTCACTTTTTGCACTGCCTGGAAGAGTGCAAGAACTAATCAGGTATCGTAATTTAGGAGTCAGTTTGTCTGCAGTTGTATTTTCATTGGTTGATTAGTATTTGCTTTGTCAAGTGTTGGTCCACGTGGGTGTGCTTGCCTGGTGTTGCTGGTGTCTCATATCGTCTTACCGCATCAACAAAAGCGATCCACACTTGGAATCCCAAACAGGAACACTAAGGAAGAGAAAGGAAAAACTGGCGGAGAACGATGCCAACAAAACACGACGTAAAACAACACATGATGATGAAACTGAAGGGGTGGACAAGGACAACAAGGCAGACCACCCAGAGATCCCGAAACAACCCCTTATTGCCTCCCCGAATTATGGTTGGCTGAATATGTCACAGAAGAAGCTGGGCCAGGTACTCTTTGGTTAGTCGCCTCATACTTACCTAAGCAAACACAAGGAAGCCCGGTGCATACTAGACGACCCTCGTATATTCATAAAGGTCTCGGAGTGTGAAGAGGAAGTTTAATGATGGTTGTGGGAACTTGAAGGATAGTAAGATGGAGGATAGATAAATAGGATTGACGTTTCTCTCCTCTTGGGCGTCACTGATATACAAAGTTTTATTATTATTATGGCTCATAAAATTTTGGATTATTTCAGCAATCATGGTTATAGTCCATCCACTATCACTACACACTATATCCTCCTCATCCTATCCTCACTACATCCTCATCCTATCCTCACTACATCCTCATCCTATCCTCACTACATTCTCATCCTATCCTCACTACATCCTCATCCTATCCTCACTACATCCTCATCCTATCCTCTCTACATCCTCATCCTATCCTCACTACACACTACATCCTCATCCTATCCCCACTACATTCTCATCCTATCCTCACTACATTCTCATCCTATCCTCACTACATCCTCATCCTATCCCCACTACATTCTCATCCTATCCTCACTACATTCTCATCCTATCCTCACTACATCCTCATCCTATCCCCACTACATTCTCATCCTATCCTCACTACATTCTCATCCTATCCTCACTACATCCTCATCCTATCCTCACTACATCCTCATCCTATCCTCACTACACACTACATCCTCATCCTATCCCCACTACCCACTTTCGTGTTCCACTGGCCTCTATCTATCTAGCTATTTCTATCTGTCTATCTATCGCTATTTCTATCTATCTATCTATCGCTACTTCTATCTATCTATGTAACTATTTCTATCTATCTATTTCTATCTATCTAAGCATAAGAGGTCAAAAGGAACAACAGTTTTGAACAGACTATTATAGTACCCATCCCATTCTCTCTCTCCCTCTCTCCCCTTTCCTTCCTCTTCTTTTTCTCTCCCCCACTCTCTCCACTACCACCCACTAGTGACTCTTCCCCCTCCCCCCTTCCTCCCCCCACCACCAAACTACATCAATACACTAGAATTAATTATTATGACCAGGAGTTGCTCGGTTTATTATTTGGAAGAAGAATTAGTCAGTAACCTTTAAAGGGGATAGATAGTATATTTTTTTGATAGATTGGAGCACCTTGATTCTTCCAATTTTTGATAGATTGGAGCACCTCGATTCCTCCAAATTTTGATAGATTGGAGCACCTCGATTCCTCCAAATTTTGATAGATTGGAGCACCTCGATTCCTCCAAATTTTGATAGATTAGAGCACCTCGATTCCTCCAAATTTTGATAGATTGGAGCACCTTGATTCCTCCAATTTTTGATAGATTGGAGCACCTCGATTCCTCCAATTTTTGATAGACTGGAGCACCTTGATTCCTCCAAAGTATATATGGCAGGAAACAGACCCATGCATGCAAAGAAAAAAAATAATGGTATCCTGTTGCCTGGAATAGTTTGGAGGACTGATTTAATTGGTTAAGATTCACAATTGCTTATCTAGAAGGGGAGACATACAGCCAAGACCAGCCAACAGTGTATAGTCCTTCCTGTATAATGTATAAGTCGAGTTTTTTTACATAATTCACTTGTTTATACACAATTCAGATCTGACTAGTTGTAGGGTGAGTGGGGGGGGGGAGCGTACTATGGGGGGGGGGGGGTAGGGTAGGGTAGGTGTGGGGGGGGGGTGATTATGGGTGACTTATTGGGATATCTCTCTTTTATCTTTTCTTTCTTTCTCCCTTTCTTATTTCGTTATCTTTTCTTTCTTTCTCTTGTATCACTTTCTGTTTTCTATCTTTTATTTCTTTTTCTTCTATCTTTTTCTCCCTTATTTCTCTTCCTTATGTTAACTTTTTTTCAATTTTATGTATGAATATATAACAAACAACCCAATGAATGAATAACCACTCAATCAACCGTACGCAAGAGAAAAGAAAAAACAACAACAAAAGTTAAAAACATAATCGTACCATTAATTTCAAGTTGAAGAATCACACAGACTTATTTTAAAGAACCGTGGCAAGCAAGCAGGCAAGCAAGCAAGCAGTATGTTCGACTGGTGTCATTATGCTTCCAGTGACATTTGGAAAACACGAAATCCTCCTTCAATAATCCAGGGCTGAAATGTTCTCGTGAAAGGCTAATAGAGTGAAGTGAGGAGGAGACGGTAGGCAGGAAGGGAAGGGAAGGCAAGGTAAGCAGGCAGTCTAGTCCAGTGCAGTGTGTCAATAATTAATGAGGTGATTCTCTCGTGGTTCTAGAGGTGTGTCCAGTTTTCAGAATGTTGCTGCGTTTGTGTGTGTGAGTGAGAGAGTGAGAGAGGGGACGGGTAGCTAATTTGTTTTCTTAATATTTTATCTTTCTCTCTCTTCCATCTTTTTCTTTCTTTCTCCTTTCTCTCTCTTTTCTCTCTTTCTTTCTCTTTCTTTCTTTCTTTCTCTCTTTCTTTCTCTTTTCTCTTTCTTTCTCCTTTCTCTCTTTTTCTCTTTCTCTCTTCCCTCTTTCTTTCTTTCTCCTATCTCTCTCGTTCTTTTTCTTTCTCTCTCTTCCCTCTCTCGATCACAAACACACACATAAACAATTTCTCTTCAATCTACTTTCCATCTTGTCCTATTTTAACCTTTGATGTATTCCCACCTCTCTTAATCTCTCTGTATCCTTGTATTCCTTCTCTTCCTCACTCTCCTCCTCCTTCCCTTTCTCCTCCTTCTTCCTTTTCCCCTTCTCCTCCTCCTTCCTTTTTTTCTTCTTTTTCCTCTTCCTTTTTCTTCTTCATTTTCCTCGTCCACCTCCTCGTCTCCCCAACACACACTATCAAAGGAAATCGAATTTGCATAGAAGTTAGGCGACCTCCTTCACCTGTCCTTCCACTCAGTCCCAGCACTCCTCCTCCTCCTCCTCCTCCTTTTCCTCTTCCTCCTCCTCTTCCACCTCCTCCCTTCTCTTCCACCTCATCTTCACTACTTCCCTCTCTATCCTCTTTTTCCTTTTCTCCTTCCTAACTTTCTCTTCATCCTGTCTCTCTCTCTCTCTCTCTCTCTCTCTCTCTCTCTCTCTCTCTCTCTCTCATTCCCTCCATCATGTCCAACTCTCCTTTTTCTCCTCCTCTTCCTCTAATTTTTTCTCGCTACCTCCCCTTCGTAGACTAAGTTATTCCTCCGTGTATTAAGTTAGAGAGATCAATATATTGTTTTTCCTCCAAACTATGCCCCCAAACAGGACAAATCAGCTAAATTAAGGTTACCCTGTTTCGTGGATTAGTTTGGAGGAATCGCTAACCTGTAAAATGTACAAACTATCTTGTTCCCCTAATGGTCAGTCTTGAATTTGGTTTTGTATATTTTTCTTATTTTTGTGTGAGAGAGACAGACAGACAGATAGACAGACAGACAGATAGACAGAGAGAGAAAGAGGGAGACAGATAGATAAGACACACACACACACACACACACACACACACACACACACACACACACACACACACACACAGATTGGGGGACAAGATGGCATATATTTTCTGATGGTGGGATCACTATTGCAGATTCAATAACAAACTTTTCCTTTTCTCCCTCCCTCCCTCCCTTCGTACCCTCCTACTTCCCTCCCTTCCTCCCTCACCACGTAACTCTCCCCTCTACTTTCCTTTATCCTCCCCTCCCTTCCCCACGTCACTCCCCTTCCTCCCCTCCCTTCCCCACGTCACTCCCCTTCCTCCCATTACTACTCTCCACCCTTCTCTTCCTTCTCTCCCTCTCTCCCCCTCCCCTCCCCTCTACTCTCCTTCCTCCTTCCTTTTCTTCCTCCTCGCAATACTCTCCTTTCCTTCTCTTCGCCTCTTCCCTCCTCACTCGGTTCAACATCTGAGGGAATTGGAGAATATAGGAAAAGAGAGAGAGAGAGAGAGAAACACCCAGACACCACCTCTACTACCACCATCACCACCACTACTACTACCACCACCACCATCACTACTGTCACAAACACTACCACCACTAGCACCACGACTGCCTCTACCACAACCACTACTTACTACCACCACAACTACTACCACCAGTAATTTGGAAGTACTCGTTATTCCTCACACCTCTACAAGTCTGTGTTCTAAGGCTAAATTTAATACTCACGTTCTTACTCCTTACTGTGTGTGTGTGTGTGTGTGTGTCTGGGTCTGGGTCTGGGGGGGAGAGGGAGATTTGACCTTTAGTTATCTCTGACCTAGAATGTTATGTACTGTACTCTGATTTTAAGTTAACCCTGACCTCGAAATTACACCTGATTTTGAGTCATCTTTGACCTTATATGAACGCGACCTTGAATATCACTTAACATTAAAACAGATTCTCTTAACTTACACTCATTCTTAAAATACACGACCTTGGAGGGAATTTGACCTCTAGTTAACCCTGACCTTGAGTTCACCCTTGACCTAGTGACCTTTGACCTAAACTGACGATTGACCTTGAGTGGGAGTAGTGACCTTTGACCTGGAGTTGTCGTGGTGGTGGTGTGGGCGAGTGACCCCGACACACTGCACCAGAAAGCTTTGGCTCACTGCCACTACTACTACTACACACACACACACACACCTATACATACATACAAACATATAATGCATACATACAAACACACATATATATATAAGCAGAGTAACCACAGGAGAAACCAAAGGCAGAACAGTAAGTACTTTCGTATATTACATCTTCAGACAGAATGCATATATATATATACATACCGTACATACAAACAAACATATATACACACACACACATATACATACACACACACAAGTAAGCAAGTATTCTTATATACACATCTCAAAACAAACAAACAAACAATATAACACATCTCATTCATCACAACAACAACAAACAGTATTCTCCAAAGTTTCCCATCACACCCCGAGAGAGAGAGAGAGAGAGAGAGAGAGAGAGAGAGAGAGAGAGAGAGAGAGAGAGGCGACACAACTTTACACAGCGTGCAGGGTAAATTTATTTGGCCCATCAGATCACGTTCCCATTCTTTCATCCACTCAGGTGTCGGCGAGAAGCAGGTGTGTGTGTGTGTGTGTTTGTTTGGTGGAGAATTTATAGTATAGTTGGGCCTCGTCTTGTCAACACCATTCACTCTCAGCTCATCTTAGTACTGGTGGTGGTGTTGGTGATAAGACTGTGCTGGTGGTGTTGGTGGTGGGTGATTGTGAGGTGTGGTGTTGATGGTGGGAGATTGTGTTGGTGGTGGTGGTGATTGTGTGGTAGGTTGATGGTGTGAGATTGTGTTGTTATTGTTGTTGGTGGTGATAGTGTGGTGTGTTGATGATGATGGGGTTATGGTGATGGGAAGCTGACGGTGGTGTGGTGATGGTGTTGGTAGTGGAGGAATGTGTGATGGTGATAATATGGAGTTGTAGTTAGGTGGTGCAAACAATAATAATAATATAATAATAACAATAACAATAAAAGTAATAATAATAAAAGGATGATAATAATAATAATAGTGCTTACGTTCCTAATGGTCCATATAAACCAGTGTAGAGTAAAATATAATCAAGTATGCGTCTCGATCTATATCTGCCACTGTGTTCACACCCAAAACAGCTGTAGGGGGCTTTAAGGGACCCTGTGTTGTAGCCAGAGAATTGTAGGTAAATGAGTACTTCAAATTATTACCACGAAACACTACCTACATTGAAGGAGCTTGTTTCGTGGCATAGTCGGAAGGAATCAGAAGCTTCCAATTTCCATACACGATCACAGGGTCCTTAATATGGATGTGTATAGTGTAGTGCGAGAATAATCTTTCGTCCCACTTGTATCCCTTGAAAAATGTAGATGAAAGGCCAGACATTCTTCGCACTCTCTCCCCGCCAGGTGGCTTGTCAGGGCGTTGAGTGAACAGTGATGACGACGGGCTGTAGTTAAAAGGAGGTCGGAGTGTGAGTTTGGTGTTGTGGGTGGTGAAATAGTTGGTATTGGTGGTGGTGGTGGTGGTGAAATAGGTTGTGTATTGGTGGTGAAATAGGTGGTATATTGGTGGTGGTGAAATAGGTGGTGTATTGGTGGTGGTGGTGGTGTTGGCTGTCTTAATCTTGTAATGTTAGTTAAACATGCCTTTCACCATTCATGCACGATTTTCATTATATGTAACTGAGGCCTCACCATTCTTTCCTCTTACATTAGATATACGCTTTTCACAGTACAATTTTTTTTACTTTACTTTATTTTATGTGACAGACACCTTGCCATTCTTTTCTCTTACTTTATGACTTTCACAGTTCATAAACGACTAATATACTACACACACACACACACACACACACACACACACCTATTCCATATTTTCCTTTTATGTTATGCTCTTCGCAGTTCATACATAACTTTATTTTATTTTTATATTTTATTTTTATATGTTCCGACACTGGATATAGGCTTCATCTCGCCCAATTTCTATTTTTCTTCTTTCCATTGTTTCCTCTTATTTTTTTTTTATTAATTTTACATTTCATGCAAGACTATTAAACATTTTGATTCTCACAATTGATGCTTAACTCTAATGTGACTGACCCTCTTTACATTATTTACTGTTTTATTATGTTTTTCACAGTTCATAATTATACATAACATTAATAATATGTGACAGTGGAGTTAATTAAGGGGAATAAAAAGGCTAGTAATTATCTTGTTGGTATATTGAAAGACTACTGATTCCTCCAAACTATGCCAGGAGACAGACGACCTTACTTTATGTTACTAATAGGGGAGATCTGTTTGATGGCCTATATAGCTTGGAGGAATCACAGACCTACCAATAATTCACCAACAAAACAATCTCCTTCCCTCCATTAACATTCTTGCCTCTTACATTATAACATTATTATTATGTGTGTTGTAATGAAGTCGTTCTGATGACTAATGGTGTTGGCTGAGGTTGTGGTGAAGTTAATAGAGAGACAGAGAAGAGAGAGAGAGAGAGAGAGAGAGAGAGAGAGAGAGAGAGAGAGAGAGAGAGAGAGAGAGAGAACATGGCAGGATTTAATGATTAGTATAGAAATTCAGACACAATATATAGATAGGTTTTCTCATTCACTTAAGTACTGTACATTGTTTCCTCTTACATTATCATTCACAGTTGATAGTTAGTTACACCACTCTATAGGTAGTAGTATAATACGACAGAGGGACTTTTTTCTATTCTTTCCTGCCCCCTTCAACGTTGAAAAGTAAACCATTAACTAACCCTACAGCCAGCCAAGCGATTAAACTGACCTCTCCTGACAGCCGACACGACTTTTGCATAGCTATGGTTTGGCGTGGGTGAACGTGTGTGTGTGTGTGTGTGTTGGGGGTATACGTGTGTGTGTGTGTGTTTGGTGGGGGTATACGTGTGTGTGTGTGTGTTTTGGGAGTATATGTGCCTGTGTGTGTGTGTGTGTGGATGTATGTTGGTGTATGTGTGTGTTATTTTGGTTATCTGCAGATGTAGCATGTGTGTGTGTGAGTGTGTGGATGTATGTTGGCGGTATACGTTGGTCTGTGTGGTGTGTGTGTGTTGTAATGAAGACGTTCTGATGACTAATGGTGTTGGCTGAGGTTGTGGTGTTGATAGGTGGTGAAGATAATGGGAGAGAGAGAGAGAGAGAGAGAGAGAGAGAGAGAGAGAGAGAGAGAGAGAGAGAGAGAGAGAGACATAACATGGCAGGATTTAGCTATTAGTATAGACATTCAGAAGCAATATATAGATAGGTTTCTCATTCACTTAAGTACTGTAGCCTACATGAAATACAGAAAATAAAGAATGCATTGATATTTTTGCAGACAAACGGAGTACATAACTTTTAAAAATCTTGTATTCCATAAAAGAGTGAAACATAATAAACAATATAAGCTGGTAAAATTGTCGTGAAGTTGCAATGATAAAGAATAAAACTGGTGAATGTAAATATTTAACATAAAGCGTAAACATAGAAGCGTATGAAGGGTTGGCAAACGATTATAATTGTTATACACCAATAGTGGAGATACATAGGAGGTAAAGGTGTATGTATGTATGTGTGTGTGTATACTAATGACGTTAGGATATAGTGAAGGGTGGACTGTATGTTGTATGATAGTTTTATCCTTTTATACATTTATACAAGTAAGAGATTATTGTTATTATTTTTGTTTTATTATTATTATTATTATTTGTAGTAGTAGTAGTAGTAGTAGTACGTACAAACATAATGTGTGTGTATGTGTGTTTAAGACATACAGTAGTGTAGTGGTATAATGAATGTGTGTGTGTGTGTGTGTATGGTTAGGGGGTGCCAGTTTAGAGACTATGGAGGGCCCCAGGTGGTTATATATATACATCATCATACATTATGGCAGAGAGAATGTGTGTTGGGAGCTAAGAAAGGTTGGCTATATTTACATTCACCTGTACATAAACTCTATTCATTCTTGTCTCTCCACCACCTCTCTCTCTCTCTCTCTCTCTCTCTCTCTCTCTCTCTCCTTAATACTGTATAACAATAATGTCATCTTTATGCATACATGTATTATAATTTGATATAATATATATTGTACAATGTTTGCCGCTCCATGGGCGTAATGAATTAATCAAAATAAAATCTCCTGTACATATACTCTCTTCATTCTCTCTCTCTCTCTCTCTCTCTCTCTCTCTCTCTCTCTCTCTCTCTCCTCTCTCTCTCTCTCTCTCTCTCTCTCTTCTCTCTCTCTCTCTCTCTCCTCTCTCTCTCTCTCTCTCTCTCTCTCACCTGTCACCTTTGTCGCCTCTCACACACTGCTATAAGAAGGGCACTCACTCACCTGTTTATACTTATGATGCTTCACCTGCTTTCTCTCTCTCACGCGCACACACACACACATTCTCTCACACTAACATTCACACACACACACTCTCTCTCTCTCTCTCTAGTCCAAATTTGCAGTCAAGTATATGTAAACCCAAGAACAACTCGCTTTTCCTATGTCAGGTTAGGTCGCCTCCACACGAACCAACATTTTAACCCCAACACGTGATCGACAGAAAGAACACAGGCGCTTGTCATTGGTGAAAATTTCGCAACACACACACACACACACACACACACACACACACACACACACACACACACACACACACACACACACACACACACAAACACACACAAGCTTTCGTACAACACATCCACATCCACACACAAAAGCTTACGTTTGTTGAATTTCGGCAAAAACAAACAAACAAACTATGAATTATAACAACTACTAATTATATGGTAGACTTTTTATTAAGTTATCAAGTCAGTCAAGTTAATTATAAGAATAAGCTTTTCAGGGAGATAATTATAATCAATGTTTGTAGCTGAAAAAAAAAAAAAGTTCACTGACATTTTATCTATTATTTAACCTTTGTAGCTATAAGTAATTACAGAAGGTTAAGATATACTGTATATATATTATTATTGTTTAACATTTAGCTAAAATAAAAATAATAACAAGGTTTACAGATATAGCTTAGATATGTCTGTCTGTCTGTCTCTGTCTGTCTACCTGTCTGAGTTTGTCTGTGTCTGTTTGAGTGTTTGTCTCTGTCTCTCTATCTGTTTATTTGTCTCTGTCTACCTGTCTATTTGTCACTGTCTGTCTGTCTTTGTCTCTGTCTGTCTGTTTATTTGTCTCTGTGTCTGTGTGTCTGTCTGTCTGTCTGTCCACTCTTTCATCACCATGGCAACAGTCAACCGAGCACGACACCTCCTCGCTCAGGTATTTAATTTATACTGGGGAAAAAATACGCTTCGGTCATCACCCACATTTCCCTGACCAATGTTAAGGACCCTGTGTGTGTGTGTGTGTGTGTGTGTGTGATGTTGTCGGAAAATTGGAGTTACACGAGTCCTTCAAATATCTAAATGAAGAGACTCTGTTTTGTCTGTCGGGCTATACAAATTGTCCTGTGACCACCTACAGCGCCAGGCATTCACACACGGAAAGTGGACGTACACGAGGGGGGACAGAGGACATTTTCATCACAAAAAACACCCCACTAATTACTTAATTACACATACTTCACTTTATGGTCTAGTTGCCACTAAACACCACCTATATATTATTATGGAAGGAGCTTGTTTCATGGCGTGGTCAGGAGGAATCAGAAGCCTCCAATTTTTATACACAATCACAGGGTCCTTAAGGGGAGTGTCTCTTTATTTATATACTAGTGAATTGAAGGTTGATGATTCCTCCAAGTTTTACAAAGAGATAGATAGAACAGAACAGATCAACTATATGGAGTAGTTTGGAGGAATACGTTGCTCCAAATTTCGAGTGGTGTAATGATTGTATGATTTTGCTCCTTGTGTAAACGTATATTATAAATTGTGTGTGTGTGAATAGGTAATGAAACGAGTACAAATAGCCTATATGTTTCTGTGCTCTGTGTGTGTGTGTGAAGTGTGTGTATGTAAATAGGCAATGGAACAAGTACAAATATATGTTTGTGCTGTTTGTGTGTGTGTGTTTGTGTGTGTGAACAGGTAATGAAATGTGTACAAATATATGTATGTGTAAGTGTGTAGGTAATGAAATGCTTACAAATGTATGTTTCTGTTTAATTTGTATGTGTGTTTATGTATAGGTAATGAAATGCGTACAAATATATGTCTGCATTGTGTGTGTGTGTGTGACATTGCACTCATTATAGATTTACCACACACATTTCACTTTCCTACCAACATCTATTATGAACGACGTACCCTTATTAAAAATCATGTCGAGTATATTTGTTATGTATGTGTGTGAGAGAGAGAGAGAGAGAGAGTGAGAGAGAAAATAGAGATGGGGGAGAGACGGAACAAGTGCGTGAGTGTGTGTTTGTGTGAATGTGTGTTTGTTTGTTTGCGGGAGTGTGCGTTTACGAGTACGTTCGTGCGTGTGTGTGTGTGTTTACGAGTGCGTGCGTGTGTTGCATTTTAAACACTTCTCTGTGTTTATGATTCAGGAGTAGGACTATGGTGGCAATAATTCAATAGTTTAGGAGTCTGTGTTTGTCATCAAGTGTGTAGAGTGCATAGCAATGAGTATGTATGTATGTGTGTGTGTATGTATATTCTGTATGTATGTATGTGTATATGTATATTCTGTATGTATGTATGTATGTATGTATATGTAAATTCTCCCAACATAGTGAATTCCATGCGTTTATCATGTAAGTACACTCGGAAATCCTATATGTACAGTGTGTTTATATGTATGTACACCTACCTGAGTACATACATATATTCTCTGTACGTGTAATATCAGTGACAGGGAAGCACATTTATTTGGTGTACATGTAATATTTGCCACAGGTTATGACAAGGCTGTTAATATTACCTCCACAATAACAACATCGTAAAACTCACAATGCAGGTTATTTTTCACATTGCAATGTATGTGTGTTCGGTGTGTAAGTGTACCGGTGACTGGGTAGTGTGTGTGTGGGGGGGGGGGCGTGTGAGTGTTGTGTTTGTGTGTGGGGCTTGTGAGTGTGTGTGTGGGGGGGGAGGGGGTCGTGTGAGTGTTTGTGTGTGTATGGGGGGGGGGAGGTGTGAGTGTGTTTGTATGACGATGGGAGGCGTGTGTGTGTGTGTCGATAGGACTTGTGTGTTTGTGTTTATGTCTGCCTCTATATTGTGTGTGTGTGTGTGTGTTTTAAAGTGTAAGATCCTGTAGTTTTTTTTTACAAGTGCTGATATTCGCGTGCATGTGGGTATGTGCACGCGTTCTTTTAATTACATGTATGCAAGCGTGTGTGTACAGTACCTTAAGGGGGTGTGGGAGTAGGGGACAAGCTTGGGGGGGGGACTGGGGGGGGTGCAGGAATAGGGGGACAGACGGACCGATCGACCATCTGACCTCCATCTCTGTGTAGTGTTTTTATCCCGTGACGGTATGCATTAAAAAAAAAAAAGTTATGTTGGTTGGGACGTGAGGGAAAACAGTTCAGTGTGCATATTGAAGAGGAAGGCTGCATGGTGTGTGAGTTGGTGGGTGGGTTGGTATAGGTACACACAACCTTACATTCTGACATAGAACTACTACTGTACTCCCTCCATGCTAGTTATATAGTTTAATTAAAGGGATGGTACTGTGTTGTTAGTGATTTTTGGTCTGTAAGATGGATAGATAGATTGACAAACACACACACACACACACACACACACACACAGTTTCATTCATCTGACCTCCCTTGGATCTCCAGCCGTATCAAGCGTCTTATTCAACAACGAAACCAAGCTTTCCACGCCAAGAACTCAACTCTATACAAATCCCTTAGAAACAAAGTAATCAGAGAGATTAGGACGGCAAAGAAATCATATTACCCCAACAAACTTCAGCACTTAAAAACATACAAATGTCAGCCAGTGGTTTGGTAAAATTCAGGAACTGTGTGGCCTAAGAAACCGACCCTCTACCTTCCCCTGTGTGAGCCATCTATCCAGCAGTGAAGCAGCAGAAACAATCAACAACCATTTTGCCACAATTTGCCAAAAATTACCCAAACTTGACCGCAATCTACTCCCTGCTTACCTCCCTGCCCCAACCCCTCTTCCACCTGTATATGAGTACCAGGTCTGTTACCGTCTCCAACACCTAAAACTTAAACGTTCCTCCACACCACTTGATCTACCTATCCGTCTCTATAAGGAATTTGCCCCGGAACTTGCCTTACCGTTGACCTCCATCATCAATGCTTCTTTTCAACAATCTATGTCTCCTTCTGACTGGAAACACTCGTACATAACCCCAATACCTAAATCAACCAACCCAAATCTCTTGATGAACTACGGCCAATTGCGATCACCCCTGTCCCAAGCTTGATTTGTGAAAGCTTCGTAGCCGAATGGACTTACTCTGATATTACCAACCAGATAGACCCACGTCAATATGGTAATGTAAAATCCTCTTCAACAACCCATTACCTTATCAACTTCCTCGATTTCATTCACAAAAATCTTTACAAACGTTCCACCTCAGTTACAAGCAGTATTCATTGATTTCTCCAAAGCTTTTGACTTAGTCGACCACACCACAATCATCACCAAATCACTTCAACTCGGCCTCAGGGAGAATCTTGTTTCTTGGTTAGCAGATTTTTTACACAACCGTCAACAAGCCGTCAGATTCCAAGGCAAAACTTCCACTTTTCAAACACTTTCCTGCGGTGTACCTCAGGGTACACGCATGGGCCCACTCTGCTTTCTCACATTAATTAATGATGCCATTCAAAACACTCAACTGTGCTGGAAATATGTAGATGACACTACCATAGCCACACCTATTTACAATATTTCCCCTGATTACAGCAGTATTCAAACTATCCTTGATACCCTATTGACCTGACCTGTGATAATCACATCACCATAAACAAAAATAAAACTGTAGTCATGCATTTCAACCTCGCCTCAAAGCCTATCCCCCAACCTACTCTCAAACTAGGTAACCATACCCTCAACGTGGTCCACTCCATCAAATTGCTAGGCATCCTCATTCATGACAAACTACAATGGGATCCACTTGTTAATTCTTCAGTCACATCATCATCTTTTAGACTTCACATGCTACGTACACTAAGAAAATTAGGAGTCCCCACTAACGACTTGATACACCTTTACAAAACTTTCATCCTACCCAAGCTCTGCTATGCTTCACCCGTTTGGTCTTCCTCACTTAATTCTACACAAAGATGCAAATTGGAAAAGATTCAAAAGAGAGCTCTTAGGATCATCCTGGGACCAAACTACACTCACTATCAAGATGTAATCTCTCTACTGGGCCTCTCCACTGTTTCCGATATACATAAATCACAACTACAACAATTTGCAACAAAACTTCTTAACAATCCAAGATACCGACACTTCCTACCTGCCGATGCCCCTCCTCCTCAACGAGCTGTTCGTCACCATAATCGCCTCGTCCCTATCAAAGCTCCACGGACTGACAGATATAAGAACAGCGCCATTCCTACCATTGTAAAATTTATTAACTCATAAGTTCATTAATGTCTACATTTAAAAGCTTTTATTAGGGGTGTATTTGTTTATATTTTGTCTTTATTTTGTGTTAGTACAGTACTTGTGCACATGTCGGACGCCCACAAGTATGATTATATCCTTTACCTCGACTATATTTACCTTTGTTTCTATGTATATTTTCAGCTCCTGGGCTGCATATTTATCAATAAACCGTTAATTATTATTATTATTATTATTACACACACACACACAGAGTGAAAGAGAGAGACAGACAGACAGACGAAGAATTGGCAAGAGTAGGAGCGTCAGAGAGTGAACCAAGAACAATATAAAAAAGTTTGAGTCCTGGAGCCCGTCAGTCTTATGCCACATGAGGCTGGACCAGTCGTGTATGTGTTGTACTCCAGGCTACAAAACACGCACACACACACACACACACATAGGACGAAATATCTACTATTTGAACACATACTTGCAGGTCGTAATATCTAGCACTTGAACACACACACACATACAGGTCGTAATATCTACCACTTGAACACACACACACACACACACGTCGTAATATCTACCAATTGAACCCACACACACACACATTT
>JAWZYT010004007.1:77500-104161 GCA_034508575.1 Petrolisthes manimaculis | reverse complement strand
AATAAATGGGTTTAATATTAAATAATTATCCCATGAAATAAATGGGTTTAATATTAAATAATTATCCCATGAAATAAATGGGTTTAATAATAAATCATTATCCCATGAAATAAATGGGTTTAATATTAAATAATTATCCCATAAAATAAATGGGTTTAATAATAAATCATTATCCCATGAAATAAATGGGTTTAATATTAAATCATTATCCCATAAAATAAATGGGTTTAATATTAAATAATTATCCCATGAAATAAATGGGTTTAATAATAAATCATTATCCCATGATATAAATGGGTTAAATATTTATCAATAATTAGTACCCATTATTACCTCTGATTCCCCATATCTAGTGAAAAATTCCCCATATTTGGCATCACTTATATAGAGAAAATGTTGGCTGAAAATTACTGTTTGAATGGCAGTCCATAAATGAGGTTACTGAGTTGCCTTGGGGTGGGTGGTGTGGTGTTAGGGGGGGGGGGGGGGGGGGTAGGGACATGGGTGTGAGGGAGGGGGTATGGGTAGGGGGGGTTGGAGGGTAGGGGGGAGGGCAAGTCAACTCAGTAACCCTGTTTATGGACTGCCATTGGAAAGAAAAATTCTGAGCCAATTCATTCAATCTCTTTCACTCTCTCTCTCTATTTACCCTTCATTCCCCTCTCCTTTACCTCTCTCTATCTCTCTATCTCTCTCTATCCCTATTTCCTCCCTCACACCCCACAATCCTCCCCTATCCCCAGAGAGAAAGGGAGTGAGAGAGAGAGAGAAAGAGATAGAGAGATTGATTGGTTGATTGATATTAGACACATCAACATCGAGGTCATATAGCGCCAGTAAAAGGTGATAGAGAGGTGAGACAGCAAGCAGGAAGGAAATAGAAAGAAAAGGGGCACAGTTGAAGAACTGAAAGCTAGTGGCTGGGGCCGAAGGGGCGTCCAAACCCTATAAGTATTGCCCACATTACTACAGGCAATAACCCCCTATGGGGGAGATAGAGAGAAATAATGGAGGATGGGAAGGGGGTAAGGGTAGAGAGAGAGAGAGAGAGAGAGAGAGAGAGAGGTAAAGGTGAGGGTTAGGGATGAAGGAGAGACAATATTGGCTCAGAATTTTTCTTTCCAATGGCAGTCCATAAACAGGGTTACTGAGTTGCCTTGCCCTCCCCCCTACCCCCCATCCACTCTACCCATACCCCCTCCCTCACACCCATACCCCTACCCACCCCCTAACACCACACCACCCACCCCAGGGTAGGGGGGAGGGCAAGTCAACTCAGTAACCCTGTTTATGGACTGCCATTGGAAAGAAAAATTCTGAGCCAATATTCTCTCTCCTTCATCCCTAACCCTCACCTTTACCTCTCTCTCTCTCTCACTCCCTTTCTCTCTGGGGATAGGGGAGGATTGTGGGGGGGGGGTGAGGGAGGAAGTAGGGATAGAGAGAGATAGAGAGATAGAGAGAGGTAAAGGAGAGGGGAATGAAGGGTAAATAGAGGGAGAGAGTGAAAGAGATTGAATGAATTGGCTCAGAATTTTTCTTTCCAATGGCAGTCCATAAACAGGGTTACTGAGTTGACTTGCCCTCCCCCCTACCCTCCAACCCCCCTACCCATACCCCCTCCCTCACACCCATGTCCCTACCCCCCCCCCCCCCCCCCCCCTAACACCACACCACACCCACCCCAAGGCAACTCAGTAACCTCATTTATGGACTGCCATTCAAACATTAATTTTCAGCCAACATTTTCTCTATAAGTGATGCCAAATATGGGGAATTTTCACTAGATATGGGGAATCAGAGGTAATAATGGGTACTAATTATTGATAAATATTTAACCCATTTATATCATGGGATAATGATTTATTATTAAACCCATTTATTTCATGGGATAATTATTTAATATTAAACCCATTTATTTCATGGGATAATTATTTAATATTAAACCCATTTATTTCATGGGATAATTATTTAATATTAAACCCATTTATTTCATGGGATAATTATTTATTATTAAACCCATTTATTTCATGGGATAATTATTTAATATTAAACCCATTTATTTCATGGGATAATTATTTATTATTAAACCCATTTATTTCATGGGATAATTATTTATTATTAAACCCATTTATTTCATGGGATAATTATTTATTATTAAACCCATTTATTTCATGGGATAATTATTTATTATTAAACCCATTTATTTCATGGGATAATTATTTATTATTAAACCCATTTAGTGCAGGAATAATACAGTTTGGAGGAATCAGTTTGCTACAAAATTAGCCTAGAGAGATCTGAGGTCCCTTGTAGTACTTTGTAGTACAATAATTCCTCCATAGTATGTCAGGAAACAGGATTAATTAATAAATATAATGGTATCTACCCTGTTGCCTGGCATAGTTTGGAGGAATCAAGTTGCTCCAATATTGCCACCAATTTAATCAGAGAAAACGGTATCATTTTAAAACACTCATTTATTTTTTCGTTTTTTTTCTTTGATATTTTTATGATAATCTTTTTAACACCTGAATTATTTATTATTGTATATTTCTTTACACCTTAATTAATTATGGACTAATATTAAACCCATTTATTTCATGGGATAAGTAATACATATTTTTATAATTATATTTTTACTAAGGAAATTGAAACACATTATTATTTATTTATTTATTTATTATTATTATTATTATAGGACAGCAAGCACGAAGGAAGGAGAGAGAGAGAGAGAGAGAGAGAGAGAGAGAGAGAGAGAGAGAGAGAGAGAGAGAGAGAGAGAGAGAGAGATGAAATATAAGAAAAGGAGGGATAACAAACACAAATCCATTTGTATATCTTTATTTATTTATTTATTTCATACATACACAGTCTCTCTCTCACATACACACAAATTAATCTCTCACACACAAAATTAATCTCTCTCTTTCTCTTTCACACACACACACACAAAGAGTCTGTATTTGTAGACTGTGGTGATGTACAGTTGCCAAAAAAGGTATTGCGACAACTAGTGATACAACATTAAATAATATTAATGGCCATAGTTGTTTGTAGGGATTATAAGTATAAATTACAGAAGGATATGTATATTTCCTTCTGTTATACATGTTTATAGTCCCTACAAATAGTTGTGGATATTACTAGGGTTAAAGTTCTATCAAGATTTGTCGCAATACCTTTTTTGGCAACTGTACAATAGACTCGTAATACATAATCCCTGACCAGAGACGAACGGCAGGCACCACACACACACACACACACACACACACACACACACACACACACACACATACCCTGCATTCGTACTCAGCCTCTATATGTGTGTACAGGGTGTGGGAAATGAACAATACCAGGCGATTCAAAGCTTTCTGCTCTTCTGGTTCTGTTTCCTAGCATACTTTGGAGGAATCCTGGCACTCCAATGTACACAAAACAAACCACCACCTTAACCAACCTGAAAAATCCATTACCTTGTCAACAAAATACATACATCAAAATAATATACGTACATGAAAATAAAATACATACAATGATGACCTGTGTGTGTGTGTGTGTGTGTACGTGTGTGTGTGTGTACGTGTGTGTATGTGTGTGTGTGTGTGTGTGTGTATGTGTGTGTGTACCTGTATACGTGTGTGTGAGTGTGTGTATATACATGTGTATATGTGTACATATATACACATCAATATACGTACATGAGAATACGTACATGAGAATACGTACATGAGAATACGTACATGAGAATACGTACATGAGAATACGTACATGAGAATACATACATGAGAATACTTACATGAGAATACGTACATGAGAATACGTACATGAGAATATTTACATGAGAATACGTACATGAGAATACGTACATGAGAATACGTACATGAGAATACGTACATGAGAATACGTACATGAGAATACGTACATGAGAATACATACATGAGAATACGTACATGAGAATACGTTCATGAGAATACGTACATGAGAATAATTACATAAATAATAAAATACCATATATATAAAATACCATAGGCCTACCATACTGTAATTCTGTACTGTAATACTGTACTGTACCCATACACACATTCTCTCTCTCTCTCTCTCTCTCTCTCTCTCTCTCTCTCTCTCATACACATACATGCACACACACACATTTTTTCTCTCTATATATATATATTTCTCTCATACACATACATGCATTCTCTCTCTCTCTCTCTCTCTCTACTAAAAAAAATATTCAAAAGATTTTCCCATGTGTGTATTTTCACATGGATAATTTTCACCTGCATAATTTCCACATATAATTTTCACATGGAAAATTATTTCATTTTCCCATGTGTGTATTTTATTTCCATGTGCATATTCTCATGTGCGTATTTTTATGTGCGTATTTTTATGTGCGTATTCTTAGTAATTATGTTATGTAAACAAACCTTGGCTGATACTTCTCTGTTCAAATCCACATTAGCAGTGTTACCATATTGGTTACCAGTGTTACCATACATGTGTGTCACTGTAACTATTAAAAATTATATAGTCTAGAAAAAAAGCATGTGAATAAAAAAAATTATCATTCATTCATTCATTCATTCTTTCATTTATATATATTTATTTTTTTATTTTTAGGTGAGGTTTTGGGTTCAACCTCAAATCAACCTCAAACCTCAAATCAATTTATCTATTTAATAAGATGAAAAATTTCACTTTATATAATATTACTTGACTAAAAATAGTAAAATATGACAAAAGTGTCTTATTTTCTTGTTTATTATTCATCTATTTATCTATCTTTCGACAATTTTTTGATGGCATCTAATAGATAATTTTGTTGTCTATTTTTTGGTTTATACATCTATGTATTTATCTTATTCCTAACATGAGAAATTTCACTTTATATAATATATTTTTGACTAAAAATTGTAAAAAATGACGAAAGTTTCTTAATTGTTTCATTTATTACTCGTCTATTTATCTATCTATTGACAATTTGTTGATGGCATCTAATAGATAATTTTATTGTCTATCTTTTGGTTTATACGTGTATCTATTTATCTATTTCCTAAGATGAGAAATCTCATTTTATATATTATATTTTTGACTAAAATTTGGAAAATATGACCAAAGTGTCCCAGGTTTTTCGTTAATTACTCGTCTATTTATTTATCTATCGACAATTTGTTGATGGCATCTAATAGATAATTTTAACGTCTATTTTTTGGTATATACATGTATCTATTTATCTATTTCCTAAGATGAGAAATTTCACTTTACATATTATATTTTTGACTAAAAATTGTAAAATATGACCAAAGTGACTTAATTTTCTTGTTAATTACTCATCTATTTATCTATTTATCGACAATTTGTTGATGGCATCTAATAGATCATTTTATTGTCTATCGTTTGGTTTATACATATATGTATTTATCTTATTCCTAAGATGAGAAATTTCACTTTATATATTATATTTTTTACAAAAAATTGTAAAATATTACCAAAGTGTCCCATTTCTTCATTAATTACTCGTCTATTTATCTATCTATCAACAATTTGTTGATGGCATCTATTAGATAATTTTATCGTCTATTTTTTGGTATATACATGTATCTATTTATCTATTTTTTAAGATGAAAAATTTCACTTTATATAATATATTTTTGACTAAAAATAGTAAAATATGACAAAAGTGTCTTAATTTTCTTGTTAATTACTCATTTATTTATATATTTATCGACAATATGTCCATGGCATCTGATAGATAATTTTATTGTCTATCTTTTGGTATATACATGTATCAATTTATCAATTTCCTAAGATGAGAAATTTCACTTTATATAATATATTTTTTACTAAAAAATGTAAAATATGACAAAAATGTCTTAATTTATTCATTCATTACACGTCTTTTTATCTATCTACTGAAAATTTGTTGATGGCATCTAATAGATAATTGTATTGTCTATCTTTTGGCATATACATATATCTATTTATCTATTTCCCAAGATGAGAAATTTCACTTTATATAATATATTTCTAACTAAAAATAGTAAAATATGACAAAAGTGTCTTAATTTTCTTGTTAATAACTCGTCTATTTATCTATTTATCGACAATTTGTTGATGGCATCTAATAGATATTTTTATTGTCTATCGTTTGGTTTATACATATATGTATTTATCTTATTCCTAAGATGAGAAATTTCATTTTATATATTATATTTTTTACAAAAAATTGTAAAATATTACCAAAGTGTCCCATTTCTTCATTAATTACTCGTCTATTTATCTATCTATCAACAATTTGTTGATGACATCAATTAGATAATTTTATCGTCGATTTTTTGGTATATACATGTATCTATTTATCTATTTTTTTAGGTGAGAAATTTCACTTTATAATATATTTTTGACTAAAAATAGTAAAATATGACAAAAGTGTCTTAATTTTCTTGTTAATTACTCCTTTATTTATCTATTTATCGAGAATTTGTCGATGGCATCTAATAAATAATTTTATTGTCTATCTTTTGGTATATACATGTATCAATTTATCAATTTCTTAAGATGAGAAATTTCACTTTATATAATATATTTTTTACTAAAAATTGTAAAATATGACCAAAGTGTCCCGCTTTTTTCGTTAATTACTCGTCTCTTTATCTATCTATCGACAATTTGTTGATGGCATCTAATAGATAATTTTATTGTCTATCTTTTGGTATATACATGTATCAATTTATCTATTTCCTAAGATGAGAAATTTCACTTTATAAAATATATTTTTGACTAAAAATTGTAAAATATGACGAAAGTGTCTTAATTGTTTCATTAATTACTCGTCTATTTATCTATCTATGAACAATTTGTTGATGGCATCTAATAGATAATTCTATTGTCTATCTTTTGGTATATACATATACATATTTATCTATTTCTTAAGATAAAAAATATCACTTTATATAATATATTTTTGACTAAAAATAGTAAAATATGACAAAAGTGTCCCACTTTTTTCGTTAATTACTCGTCTATTTATTTAGCTGTCGACAATTTGTTGATTGCATCTAATAGATAATGTTATTGTCTATCGTTTGGTTTATACATATATGTATTTATGTTATTCCTAAGATGAGAAATTTCACTTTATATATTATATTTTTTACAAAAAATTGTAAAATATTACCAAAGTGTCCCATTTCTTCATTAATTACTCGTCTATTTATCTATCTATTAACAAATTGTTGATGGCATCTAATAGATAATTTTATTGTCTATCTTTTCGTATATACATGTATCTATTTATCTATTTCCTAAGATGAAAAATTTCACTTTATATAATATATTTTTGACTAAAAATAGTAAAATATGACCAAAGTGTCCCACATTTTTCATTAATTACTCGTCTAATTATCTATCTATCGACAATTTGTTGATGGTATCTAATAGATAATTTTATTTTCTATCTTTTGGTATATACATGTATCTATTTATCTATTTCCCAAGATGAGAAATTTAACTTTATATAATATATTTCTAACTAAAAATAGTAAAATATGACAAAAGTGTCTTAATTTTCTTGTTAATTACTCGTCTATTTATCTATTTATCTACAATTTGTTGATGGCATCTAATAGATAATTTTATTGTCTATCGTTTGGCTTATACATGTATCTATTTATCTAATTCCTAAGATGAGAAATTTCATTTTATATATTATATTTTTGACTAAAATTTGGAAAATATGACCAAAGTGTCCCACTTTTTTCGTTAATTACTCGTCTATTTATCTATCTATCGACAATTTGTTGATGGCATCTAATAGATAATTTTAACGTCTATTTTTGGTATATACATGTATCTATTTATCTATATCCTAAGAGGAGAAATTTCACTTTACATATTATATTTTTGACTAAAAATTGTAAAATATGACCAAAGTGACTTAATTTTCTTGTTAATTATTCGTCTATTTATCGACAATTTGTTGATAGCATCTAATAGATCATTTTATTGTCTATCGTTTGGTATATACATATATGTATTTATCTTATTCCTAAGATGAGAAATTTCACTTTATATATTATATTTTTTACAAAAAATTGTAAAATATTATCAAAGTGTCCCATTTCTTCATTAATTACTCGTCTATTTATCTATCTATCAACAATTTGTTGATGGCATCTATTAGATAATTTTATCGTCTATTTATTGGTATATACATGTATCTATTTATCTATTTTTTGAGATGAGAAATTTCACTTTATATAATATATTTTTAACTAAAAATAGTAAAATATGACAAAAGTGTCTTAATTTTCTTGTTAATTACTCATTTATTTATATATTTATCGACAATATGTCCATGGCATCTGATAGATAATTTTATTGTCTATCTTTTGGTATATACATGTATCAATTTATCAATTTCCTAAGATGAGAAATTTCACTTTATATAATATATTTTTTACTAAAAATTGTAAAATATGACCAAAGTGTCCCATTACTTCTTTAATTACTCGTCTATTTATCTATCTATCAACAATTTGTTGATGGCATCTAATAGATAATTTTTTTGTCTATCTTTTCGTATTTACATGTATCAATTTATCTATTTCCTAAGATGAGAAATTTCACTTTATATAATATATTTTTGACTGAAAAATGTAAAATATGACAAAAATGTCTTAATTTATTCATTTATTACACGTCTATTTATCCATCTATTGAAAATTTGTTGATGGCATCTAATAGATAATTCTATTGTCTATCTTTTGGCATATACATATATCTATTTATCTATTTCCCAAGATGAGAAATTTCACTTTATATAATATATTTTTTACTAAAAATAGTAAAATATGACAAAAGTGTCTTAATTTTCTTGTTAATTACTCGTCTATTTATCTATTTATCGACAATTTGTTGATGGCATCTAATAGATAATTTTATTTTCTATCGTTTGGTTTATGCATATATGTATTTATCTTATTTCTAAGATGAGAAATTTCATTTTATATATTATATTTTTTACAAAAAATTGTAAAATATTACCAAAGTGTCCCATTTCTTCATTAATTACTCGTCTATTTATTTATCTATCAACAATTTGTTGATGACATCAATTAGATAATTTTATCGTCTATTTTTTGGTATATACATTTATCTATTTATCTATTTTTTTAGGTGAGAAATTTCACTTTATATAATATATTTTTGACTAAAAATAGTAAAATATGACAAAAGTGTCTTAATTTTCTTGTTAATTACTCGTTTATTTATTTATTTATCGACAATTTGTCGATGGCATCTAATAGATAATTTTATTGTCTATCTTTTGGTATATACATGTATCAATTTATCAATTTCCTAAGATGAGAAATTTCACTTTATATAATAATTTTTTTACTAAAAATTGTAAAATATGACCAAAGTGTCCCGCTTTTTTCGTTAATTACTCGTCTATTTATCTATCTATCGACAATTTGTTGATGGCATCTAATAGATAATTTTATTGTCTATCTTTTCGTATATACATGCATCAATTTATCTATTTCCTAAGATGAGAAATTTCACTTTATATAATATATTTTTGACAAAAAATTATAAAATATGACGAAAGTGTCTTAATTGTTTCATTAATTACTCGTCTATTTATCTATCTACGAACAATTTGTTGATGGCATCTAATAGATAATTCTATGGTCTATCTTTTGGTATATACATATATATATTTATCTATTTCTTAAGATGAAAAATTTCACTTTATATAATATATTTTTGACTAAAAATAGTAAAATATGACCAAAGTGTCCCACTTTTTTCGTTAATTACTCGTCTATTTATTTATCTATCGACAATTTATTGATTGCATCTAATAGATAATGTTATTGTCTATCGTTTGGTTTATACATATATGTATTTATCTTATTCCTAAGATGAGAAATTTCACTTTATATATTATATTTTTTACAAAAAATTGTAAAATATTACCAAAGTGTCCCATTTCTTTATTAATTACTCGTCTATTTATCTATCTATTAACAATTTGTTGATGGCATCTAATAGATAATTTTATTGTCTATCTTTTCGTATATACATGTATCTATTTATCTATTTTCTAAGATGAGAAATTTCACTTTATTTTTGACTAAAAATTGTAAAATATGACAAAAAATGTCTTAATTTATTCATTTATTACTCGTCTATTTATCTATCTATTGAAATTTTGTTGATGGCATTTAATAGATAATTCTATTGTCTGTCTTTTGGTATATACATATATATACTTATCTATTTCCGAAGATGAAAAATTTCACTTTATATAATATATTTTTGACTAAAAATAGTAAAATATGACAATAATGTCTTAATTTATTCATTTATTACACGTTTATTTATCTATCTATCAACAATTTGTTGATGGCATCTAATAGATAATTCTATTGTCTATCTTTTGGCATATACATATATCTATTTATCTATATCCCAAGATGAGAAATTTCACTTTATATAATATATTTCTAACGAAAAATAGTAAAATATGACAAAAGTGTCTTAATTTTCTTGTTAATTACTCATTTATTTATATATTTATCGACAATATGTCCATGGCATCTGATAGATAATTTTATTGTCTATCTTTTGGTATATACATGTATCAATTTATCTATTTCCTAAGATGAGAAATATCACTTTATATAATATATTTTTGACTAAAAATTGTAAAATATGACGAAAGTGTCTTAATTGTTTCATTAATTACTCATCTATTTATCTATCTATGGATAATTTGTTGATGGGATCTAATAGATAATTCTATCGTCTATCGTTTGGTATATACATATATATATTTATCTCTTTCTTAAGATGAAAAATTTCACTTTATATAATATATTTTTGACTAAAAATAGTAAAATATGACCAAAATGTCCCAGTTTTTTCGTTAATTACTCATCTATTTATCTATCTATCAACAATTTGTTGATGGCATCTATTAGATAATTTTATCGTCTATCTTTTGGTTTTTTCATGTATCTATTTATCTATTTCCTAAGATGAGAAATTTCACTTCTTATATTATATTTTTGACTAAAAATTGTAAAATATGACCAAAATGTCCCACTTATTTCGTTAATTACTCGTCTATTTATCTATCTATCAACAATTTGTTGATGGCATCTAATAGATAATTTTATCGTTTATCTTAATCGTATATACATGTATCAATTTATCTATTTCATATGATGAGAAATGTCACTTTATATAATATATTTTTGACAAAATTGTAAAATATGACCAAAGTAAAAGTGTCTTTATTTATTCATTTATTACTCGTCTATTTATCTATCTATGGAAAATTTGTTGATGGCATCTAATAGATAATTTTATTGTCTATATTTTGGTATTTATATGTATCTATTTATCTATTTCCTATGATGAGAAATTTCACTTTATATAATATATTTTTTACTAAAAATTGTAAAATATGACAAAAATGTCTTAATTGTTTCAATAATTACTCGTCTATTTATCTATCAATTGATAATTTATTGATGGCATCTAATAGATAATTGTATTGTCTATCTTTTGGTATATACATATATCTATTTATCTATTTCCTAAGATGAGATATTTCACTTTATATAATATATTTTTGACTAAAAATAGTAAAATATGACAAAAGTGTCTTATTTTCTTGTTTATTACTCATCTATTTATCTATCTATCGACAATTTGTTGATGGCATCAAATAGATAATTTTATTGTCTATCTTTTCGTATATACATGTATCAATTTATATATTTCTTAAGATGAGAAATTTCACTTTATATAATATATTTTTGACTAAAAATTGTAAAATATGACCAAATTGTCCCACTTTTTTCGTTAATTACTCGTCTATTTATCTATCTATCGACAATTTGTTAATGACATCTAATAGATAATTTTATTGTCTATCTTTTGGTATATACATGTATCAATTTATCTATTTCCTAAGATGAGAAATTTCACTTTATATAATATTTTTTTGACTAAAAATAGTAAAATATGACCAAAGTGTCCCAATTTTTTCGTTAATTAATCGTCTATTTATCTATCTATCGACAATTTGTTGATGGCATCTAATAGATAATTTTATTGTCTATTTTTTTATATATAAATGTATCTATTTATCTATTTCCTAAGATGAGAAATTTCACTTTATATAATATATTTTTTAACTAAAAATAGTAAAATATGACAAAAGTGTCTTAATTTTCTTGTTAATTACTCGTCTATTTATCTATTTATCGACAATTTGTTGATGGCATCTAATAGATAATTTTATCATCTATTATTTGGTATATACATGTATCTATTTATCTATTTCCTAAAATTCGAAATTTTACTTTATATAATATATTTTTGACTAAAAATAGTAAAATGTGACAAAAATGTCTTATTTTCTTTTTTATTATTCATCTATTTATCTTTTTTTCGACAATATGTTGATGGCATCTAATAGATAATTTTATTGTCTATCTTTTCGTATATACATGTATCAATTTATCTATTTCCTAAGATGAGAAATTTCCCTTTATATAATATATTTTTGACTAAAAATTGTAAAATATGACAAAAATTTCTTAATTGTTTCATTTATTACTCGTCTATTTATCTATCTATTAAAAATTTGTTGATGGCATCTAATAGATAATTCTATTGTCTATCTTTTGGTATATACATGTATCTATTTATCTATTTACTCAGATTCGAAATTTTACCTTATATAATATATTTTTGACAAAAAATAATAAAATATAACAAAAATGTCTTATTTTCTTTTTTATTACTCATCTGTTTACCTTTCTTTCGACAATTTGTTGATGGCATCTAATAGATAATTTTATTGACTATCTTTTGGTATATACATGTATCAATTTATCTATTTCCTAAGATGAGAAATTTCACTTTATATAATATATTTTTGACTAAAAATAGTAACATATGACCAAAGTGTCCCAATTTATCGTTAATTACTCGTCTATTTATCTATCTATCGACAATTTGTTGATGGCATCTAATAGATAATTGTATTGTCTATCTTTTGGTTTTTACATGTATCTATTTATCTATTTCCTAAGTGGAGAAATTTCACTTTATATTATATTTTTGACAAAAAAATGTAAAATATCACCAAAGTGTCCCATTTCTTCATTAATTACTCGTCTATTTATCTATCTATCGACAATTTGTAGATGGCATCTAATAGTTAATTGTATTGTCTATTTTTTGGTTTTTACATGTATCTATTTATCTATTTCCTAAGATGAGAAATTTCACTTTATATATTATATTTTTGACAAAAAAATGTAAAATATGACCAAAGTGTCCCATTTCTTCATTAATTACTCGTCTATTTATCTATCTATCGACAATATATTGATGGCATCTAATAGATAATTCTATTGTCTATCTTTTGGTATATACATGTATCTATTTATCTATTTCCTCATACTCGAAATTTTACCTTATATAATATATTTTTGACAAAAAATAATAAAATATGACAAAAATGTCTTATTTTCTTTTTTATTACTCATCTGTTTATCTTTCTTTCGACAATTTGTTGATGGCATCTAATAGATAATTTTATTGTCTATCTTTTGGTATATACATGTATCTATTTATCTATTTCCTAAGATGAGAAATTTCACTTTATATAATATATTTTTAACTAAAAATAGTAAAATATGACAAAAATGTCTTAATTTTCTTGTTAATTACTCGTCTATTTATCTATTTATCGACAATTTGTTGATGGCATCTAATAGATAATTTTATTGTCTATTGTTTGGTTTATACATGTATCTATTTATCTTATTCCTAAGATGAGAAATTTCACTTTATATATTATATTTTTGACTAAAAATTGTAAAATAAGACAAAAGTGTCTTAATTATTTCATTTATTACTCATCTATTTATCTATCTATTGACAATTTGTTGATGACATCTAATAGATAGTTTTATTGTCTATCTTTTGGTATATACATGTATCAATTTATCTATTTCATAAGATGAGAAATGTCACTTTATATAATATATTTTTGACAAAAATATAAAATATGACCAAAGTGTCTTTATTTACTCATTTATTACTCGTCTATTTATCTATCTATAGAAAATTTGTTGATGGCACCTAATAGATAATTTTATTGTCTATCTTTTCGTACATACATGTATCAATTTATCTATTTCTTAAGATGAGAAATTTCACTTTATATAATATATTTTTGACTAAAAATAGTAAAATATGACCAAAGTGTCCCACTTTTTTCGTTAATTACTCGTCTATTTATCTATCTATCGACAATTTGTTGATGGCATCTAATAGATAATTGTATTGTCTATCTTTTGGTTTTTACATGTATCTATTTATCTATTTCCTAAGATGAGAAATTTCACTTTATATATTATATTTTTGACAAAAAAATGTAAAATATGACCAAAGTGTCCCATTTTTCGTTAATTACTCGTCTATTTATCTATCTATCGACAATTTCTTGATGGTATCTAATAGATAATTTTATTGTCTATTTTTTGGTATATACATGTATCTATTTATCTATTTCCCAAGATGAGAAATTCCACTTTATATAATATATTTTTGACTAAAAATTGTAAAATATGACAAAAGTGTCTTAATTGTTTCATTTATTACTCGTCTATTTATCTATCTATTGACAATTTGTCGATGGCATCTAATAGATAATTCTATTGTCTATCTTTTGGTATATACATGTATCTATTTATCTATTTACTCAGATTCGAAATTTTACCTTATATAATATATTTTTGACAAAAAATAATAAAATATGACAAAAATGTCTTACTTTCTTTTTTATTACTCATCTGTTTACCTTTCTTTCGACAATTTGTTGATGGCATCTAATAGATAATTTTATTGACTATCTTTTGGTATATACATGTATCAATTTATCTATTTCCTAAGATGAGAAATTTCACTTTATATAATATATTTTTGACTAAAAATAGTAAAATATGACCAAAGTATCCCCATTTATCGTTAATTACTCGTCTATTTATCGATCTATCGGCAATATGTTGATGGCATCTAATAGATAATTTTATTGTCTATCTTTTCGTATATACATGTATCAATTTATCTATTTCCTAAGATGAGAAATTTCACTTTATATAATATATTTTTGACTAAAAATAGTAAAATATGACCAAAGTGTCCCACTTTTTTCGTTAATTACTCGTCTATTTATCTATCTATCGACAATTTGTTGATGGCATCTAATAGATAATTTTATTGTCTATTGTTTGGTTTACACATGTATCTATTTATCTTATTCCTAAGATGAGAAATTTCACTTTATATATTATATTTTTGACTAAAAATTGTAAAATATGACAAAAGTGTATTAATTATTTCATTTATTACTCATCTATTTATCTATCTATTGACAATTTGTTAATGACATCTAATAGATAGTTTTATTGTCTATCTTTTGGTATATACATGTATCTATTTATCTATTTCATAAAGTGAGAAATGTCACTTTATATAATATATTTTTGACAAAAATGTAAAAATATGACCAAAGTGTCTTTATTTACTCATTTATTACTCGTCTATTTATCTATCTATGGAAAATTTGATGATGGCACCTAATAGATAATTTCATTGTCTATCTTTTCGTATATACATGTATCAATTTATCTATTTCTTAAGATGAGAAATTTCACTTTATATAATATATTTTTGACTAAAAATAGTAAAATATGACCAAAGTGTCCCACTTTTTTCGTTAATTACTCGTCTATTTATCTATCTATCGACAATTTGTTGATGGCATCTAATAGATAATTGTATTGTCTATCTTTTGGTTTTTACATGTATCTATTTATCTATTTCCTAAGATGAGAAATTTCACTTTATATATTATATTTTTGACAAAAAAATGTAAAATATGACCAAAGTGTCCCATTTCTTCATTAATTAATCGTCTATTTATCTATCTATCGACAATATATTGATGGCATCTAATAGATAATTTTATTGTCTATCTTTTCGTATATACATGTATCAATTTATCTATTTCCTAAGATGAGAAATTTCACTTTATATAATATATTTTTGACAAAAAATAGAAAAATATGACAAAAGTGTCTTAATTTTCTTGTTAATTACTCGTCTATTTATCTATTTATCGACAATTTGTCGATGGCATCTAATAGATAATTTTATCGTCTACCTTTTGGTATATACATGTATCTATTTATCTATTTCCTAAGATGAGAAATTTCACTTTATATAATATATTTTTAACTAAATATAGTAAAATATGACAAAAGTGTCCCCATTTTTCGTTAATTACTCGTCTATTTATATATCTATCGACAATTTCTTGATGGCATCTAATAGATAATTTTATTGTCTATCTTTTGGTATATACATGTATCTATTTATCTATTTCCTAAGATGAGAAATTTCACTTTATATAATATATTTTTAACTAAAAAATAGTAAAATATGACAAAAATGTCTTAATTTTCTTGTTAATTACTCATCTATTTATCTATTTATCGACAATTTGTTGATGGCATCTAATAGATAATTTTATCGTCTATCTTTTGGTATATACATGTATCTATTTATCTATTTTTTAAGAGGAGAAATTTCACTTTATATAATATATTTCTGACTAAAAATTGTAAAATATGACAAAAGTGTCTTAATTATTTCATTTATTACTCATTTATTAATCTATCTATCGAAAATTTGTTTATGCCGTCTAATAGAAACTTTTATTGTCTATCTTTTCGTATATACATGTATCAATTTATCTATTTCATAAGATGAGAAATGTCACTTTATATAATATATTTTTGACTAAAAATAGTAAAATATGACCAAAGTGTCTTACTTTTCTTGTTTATTACTCATCTATTTATCTATCTATCGACAATTTGTTGATGGCATCTATTAGATAATTTTATCGTCTATCTTTTGGTATATACATGTATCTATTTATCTATTTTTAAGAGGAGAAATTTCACTTTATATAATATATTTTTGACTAAAAACTGTAAAATATGACAAGTGTCTTAATTCTTTCCTTTATTACTCGTCTATTTATCTATCTATTGACAATTTGTCGATAGCATCTAATAGATAATTTAATTGTCTATCTTTTGGTATATACATGTATCAATTTATCTATTTCCTAAGATGAGAAATTTCACTTTATATATAATATATTTTTGACTAAAAATTGTAAAATATGACAAAAATGTCTTAATTTATTCATCTATTACTCGTCTATTTATCTATCTATCAACAATTTGTTGATGGCATCTAATAGATAATTTTATCGTCTATTTTTTGGTATATACATGTATCTATTTATCTATTTCCTAAGATTCGAAATTTTACTTTATATAATATATTTTTGACTAAAAATAGTAAAATATGACAAAAATGTCTTATTTTCTTTTTTATTACTCATCTATTTATCTTTCTTTCGACAATATGTTGATGGCATCTAATAGATAAATTTATTGTCTATCTTTTCGCATATACATGTATCAATTTATCTATTTCTTAAGATGAGAAATTTCACTTTATATAATATATTTTTGACAAAATTGTAAAATATGACCAAAGTGTCTTTATTTATTCATTTATTACTCGTCTATTTATCTATCTATGGATAATTTGTTGATGACATCTAAAAGATAATTTTATCATCTATCTTTTTGTATATACATGTATCTATTTATCTATTTCTTAAGATTCGAAAGTTTACTTTATATAAGATATTTTTGACTAAAAATAGTAAAATATGAAAAAAATGTTGTTAATAATAAAATAATTGTTGCCAATAATAAAAGCAGTGTTGCCAATAATAAATACACTCCATACGTACACACACACCCTCAAACGCACATAGAAATATCAACCCCTGTGTATCTCAGTAACTATCAACAATTCCATGTACGCGAAAAAGCAATAACATACATACACACCATACGTACACACACACCCTCATACGCACCTGTGCGTATTTTCCCATGTGCGTATTTTCCCATGTGCGTATTTTCCCATGTGCGTATTTTCCCATGTGCGTATTTTCCCATGTGCGTATTTACCCATGTGCGTATTTACCCATGTGCGTATTTTCCCATGTGCGTATTTTCCCATGTGCGTATTTTCCCATGTGCGTATTTTCCCATGTGCGTATTTTCCCATGTGCGTATTTTCCCATGTGCGTATTTTCACGTGTGCGCCACCCTGAATTTTTCTCGCCAACCCGGGTTTTCCCCACCTTGGATCAGTGGTACACCCAGGAGGACAGACCCGATGATGGTAGTCGAAAATTAAAGTTATTCTACAGAAATTTTATGCACAAAAACTATCAACAAGATGAAGCTGCCCTTCGGAACATAATTAATAATCATGTTGCAGTAACGAACCCTGAGTCTGTGATTGACCTTATCATCTATTACAAGAACAAGAAGACGTCCCAGTTGCTGATGAAGAACTCTCCTCGGACTGACGGTGACCCTTTGAAGAGGCATGGGGTGGTCTACCAGATTATATGCCCAGCGAATGGATGCAGCCATTCTTACGTTGGTATGACCACCACTCGTCTTTCGAAGAGGTTATCTGTTCACCTGCAGGAGGGTAACTTCTACCAGCACTATGTGAGCGCCCATGGTAACTTGTCAAGACCTCAGTTACTACAATGCACAACTATTATAGATACTGACCAGGACAGTCGTCGACTAAGGTTGAGAGAAGCTTTACATATTTTAAAATTAAAACCTTCTCTCAACGTTACTCAAGAAACGTTTCTACTGCCTACTAACATCAGGCGAAACACACACACACTCAACCAAGATCCGGTAGCTGTAGGTATCCCTGTCAGACCACCAGAAAACTCAGCTAACCCAGCCCCAGACCTCCCTATCAGACGCTCTGCCAGGCTGCAACTGCGTGGGTCGAGCCAGCGGTGACACACAATCAGGTGCGACCGCTAGCAGCCAATCAGAACGCAGGGACCATAAATACTATTAAAACATAATTGTAACCATTATTATTATTATTATATACATGTTATTATCATAGATTATTATCATTATTGCTATTATCAATAATAATAATAATAATAAAAATTGCACCATTATTGACACGTAATTTTTTTCCTAAATTTAGGTGTTTTATATATGTTATAATAATAATAATAATAACTTTGATTTAGGTCTTACTTACCTTGTAAAACTTCCAATAGTCTGCTCAGGTTAGGTCCAGGTAGTCTGCTCAGGTTAGGTCCTGGTAGTCTGCAATGGTTATGATTAGGTTAGATTGGATTGGGTTAGGTTAGATTACATTGGGTTAGGTTGGGTTATGGTTAGGATAGGTTAGGTTATTTATGTATGGATAAAACATTAAATTTGCACAATAAAATGGATGTTAAAAATGAACTCATCACTTAAATGAAAAAAGTCTTAGAATGGTGTAAATAAATGGGTAATAAAGGTAGAAACACCATACACAATAACTATAATTCTTTCAATATTTACCGATAATAATAATCATAAAAGTAGTTGAAGTAGTAATAATAATAGTAGTTATAATAATAATAAAAATGGTAGTAATAATAATAATGTGAAATGTAATACATTAAGATGGTTTGGACATGTAGAGAGAATGCAAGGTGAAGAGTTTGTAAATAAGGTGTATGGAAGTGAAGTTGTGGGCTGTGGTGTGAGAGGCAGACCACCAGTTAGATGGCAGAACAGAGTGGAAGAGTATGTAAAGGAGAGTAACATGAGAGGGAGTAGGGAGTAAGGAGAGAGTGTTGGAACAGAGTGGAAGAGTATGTAAAGGAGAGTAATGTGAGGGACAGAGTACGGAGTAAGGAGGGAGTATGTAAAGGAGAGTAATGTGAGAGGGAGGGGAGGGCTGGACCAAGTAAGGAGGGAGTGTTGGAACAGGGAAGACTGGAGACTTTTCTGCCGTGGCCACCCCCTTGGGGGAAGTTCCCGGAGGGAGCGAGGCATCAGAGCTATAGATAGATAGATAGATAGATCATAATGTATTATTACAGAATAACTGGGTTTTCAGCTAGGCTTGAGCAGTATCACCACATTAGGCTAAGTCCTGGAAATTTGCCCAGGTCATTTTATGATAGTTTACACTGGTTATACCCGGTAGTTTGCCCAGGTTAGGTCCCGGTAGTTTGCCCAGGTTAGGTCCCGGTAGTCTGCTGTGGTCTAGGTTAGGTCAGGTCAGGTCAGGTAAGACTAGTTTCCATATCATGTTTGTAAACGGGGCATATTTCGAAAACGAGGCATTTCCGAGAGAAACACCATAGATGAAAAGTGTCTTAGAATGGTCCAAAATAGTGGGTAATGATACTAATATATACAATATAGTGAACCCAGGTTTTCTGTAAATTTACCCATAATAATTCTTCTACATAAATACCTTGGTGTAGTCTTTGTAATCCTCCTTTTGTAAATCCTCGTATGTAAATCCTTCTGTAATCCCATTTCTGAAATAAATAAATTTAATGTTAATTAATTTATTTCATGTTAATTAAATCCTTTATCAATAAAAATCCCCTTATTTCTCCAATTTGTCCTTATTTATATACCCTTAAAATAACAGTGAACCCTTAAAAATAATAAAACAAAGTCATTCTAATATTTATGGTAACATTTTAACACAGCCATTATTATCCACCCTTATTTAAACCCTTAAAAATTCCCTTATTTCACAAACTTACCCTTATTTATGTCCCTTCACCATTAACTGTATTCCCTTAACTAACCCTTAATATAATCTTGAGCCCTTAAAATATCCTTAAATGCCCTTAAAATGCAAATAAATACTAAAATATTCCCCTGCCAGGCTTTGAGCTTCACAGAGGTAAACATACTGAGGTGTCAGTGTTGCCAGTGATGATCTGAGGCGTCAGTGTTGCCAGTGATGATGATGACTGTGTGTCACCTATACAACGGTACTCTCTCACTGTCTTCCTCTAAGGAGAAAACCAAACCAAAACAGTACCAAAGAATATATAATTATATACACATTATACTTTTACTCTCTCTATCTTATACAACCTGCACATCCCTATATACTCATTTTCTCTTCAACTATTCATACCCTTTATAGAACTTCTTTCATACTCTTTATTATCACTGGATTGTACAGCTCTCATTCACTCAGACCTAGCAGCACTTTGGCTGTCACTGTCACTTCCACCATCTCCCTCCATTTTCTCTCTCCTATATAGTTCACTTATTACCACATTCAGCATGGTAGCTCTCTCTCGTTCCTACTTATCACATACCATCAACACATGTTCTACTGTCTCATCTTCCCTACACACCATACTGCCTTCATACTGTCTCATCTTCCCTACACACCATACTGCCTTCATACTGTCTCATCTTCCCTACACACCATACTGCCTTCATACTGTCTCATCTTCCCTACACACCATACTGCCTTCATACTGTCTCATCTTCCCTACACACCATACTGCCTTCATACTGTATCATCTTCCCTACACACCATACTGCCTTCATACTGTATCATCTTCCCTACACACCATACTGCCTTCATACTGTCTCATCTTCCCTACACACCATACTGCCTTCATACTGTCTCATCTTCCCTACACACCATACTGTCTCATCTTCCCTACACACCATACTGCCTTCATACTCTCTCATCTTCCCTACACACCATACTGCCTTCATTACTGTCTCATCTTCCCTACACACCATACTGCCTTCATACTGTCTCATCTTCCCTACACACCATACTGTCTCATCTTCCCTACACACCATACTGCCTTCATACTCTCTCATCTTCCCTACACACCATACTGCCTTCATTACTCCATCTATATATTCTATCATTCACCTCCAGTGACTTTGTTCTTGCCTTAAACAATAGTTCACTTCCCCAGCAGCTACCATCATAGAACACTTCACTCCATGGTATGTCCTTAGAGGAGTACCAATCTAGTCATCATCTGCATATAACAAAATACTCACTACATACTCCCCTATTACCTACATTTTTCCTCAGTCTTCTACATTTCCTATTACTCTCTTTCCTCTTCTTCCTCACATTCTCATTATCTTTATTCCACCAACTCTTCATCAAACTTTTTATTTCTATTCCTTACCCTTCCTATCCTTTTCTCTTATGGTTAGTCATCAAATCTATCCTTCTCTCTCTCTCTCTCTCTCTCTCTCTCTCTCTCTCTCTCTCTCCTAAAAAAATTATTCAAAAGATTTTCCCACGTGTGTATTTTCCCACGTGTGTATTTTCCCGTGTGTGTATTTTCCCATGTGTTTATTTTCACATGTGTGTATTTTCCCGTGTGTGTATTTTCACATGAATAATTATTTCATTTTCCCATGTGTGTATTTTATTTCCATGTGTATATTCTCATGTGCGTATTTTTATGTGCGTATTCTTTTCACATGTGTATTTTCATGTATTTATTTCATTCATGTGCGTATTCTCATGTACGTATTCTCATGTACGTATGTTCTCTTTCTTGAAATTTAACAAAAGTTCCCCATTTCCATTCACTTCTTCTCCTAAAATTCCTATATGTTCATTCCTATCACCCATGACAATAGTCTCTCTTTGTCTATTTTCCACAATCAACCTATACTTATTTATTATCCTGTATTAGTTTATATTATCCTGTATATATCCTGTATATGTATATTATCTCTGGTCCTGTTTCCTAGCATACTTTGGAGGAATCCTGGCACTCCAATGTACCCAAAAACAACCACCACCTTAACCAACCTGAAAACTCCATTACCTTGTCAACAAAATACATACATCAAAATAAAATACATACATCAAAATAAAATACATACAATGATGACCTGTGTGTGTGTGTGTATGTGTGTGTGTGTGTACGTGTGTGTGTGTGTGTGTGTGTGTGTGTGTGTACGTGTGTGTGTGTGTGTGTGTGTGTGTGTGTGTGTGTGTGTGTGTGTGTGTGTGTACCTGTATACGTGTGTGTGAGTGTGTGTATATACCTGTGTATATGTGTACATATATGAGGCTCCCGCCGCGAGAGGGCTGTAAGCGCCACCCGACTAGTTTTGAGAAAAACGCGCTCAAAGCTTCCTTATGATTACACCATTGAAAACGATCAGAAGGGGGATCTATTATATACCATTGGAATCGCCTATCCTTCTTCTTTTTGGCCATGTAATTTATATTCCTTAATATCAAGTTTTGTGCGTGTGGCGGCGTGTGGAAGACATGGTGGCAGAATTGGATGGGCGTGAAAGGCGTGAATGGGAGAAACAGTGACGCTTGTCTGAAGCGGTGTATGTGTGCAGTTGCTTTCCCGCCAGCATTGTTCAACCAGTTCCTCAGAATTCATAGTCAATGTTTCTTAAAGATTCGATCACTATAGGAAAATCTGACTTTTAGTCTCTTTTTATAACTAATATGCATTGACATTGATGTATTTATCTCTTACAAGTGTATTAGTGTCTATTCCTTATTGTTTTCAATATTGGTTTGCAATAATTAATCCATTAATATAGGGAAATTGATGGAATCACGAACGAAAACATTGGACTTTAACTCGCACGTGTGGTCATCAGCTGGCGGGAGGACGCGCGCTCATTGGCTAGAGCTATGGCCGCTCCCTATACTCCGCGCTGATTGGTGCCCGCGCTGCCTCGTCGCCTCTGGAGATAGCTCTGTCTGGCGGCGGAGCGAGAACTTAACAATGAGTGAACTTTAGGCCTTGTTGTACCCATCCAGATGGTCGATTTTGCCTATGACACCACTTCCACATGAATTCTATGCCCTTTTAGCAACCGGATCCGTGCCTAACTCAATTTTTTCAAATTTGTCGCTTACATCCTTCTCGCGGCGGGAGCCTCATTTAATGGTCATAAGCATGCATAAACAAAATATTTGTTCAAAGTTCAGCATTTGGTATGATGCAAGGTCTTTGCAGCCGTAGTGTATAACGGTACAGTATTTTCAGATGAATGTCTTCGAGTCTCGGACTGTATTTATAAATGAAGACAGTTCTCTACTGGAGACGAAGATTATTGTTGGTACAGCTAAAATAAAGACAAGGGCCTACCATTGTCTTTATTTTAGCTGTGCTATCATTGTCTTCGTCTCAAGTTGACAACTGTTTTCATTTATAAATACACTCAGAGACTCAAGTACATTTTTAGCCTGAAGATTCTGTTTTAAACTACAGCCGGTAGCTTCCTTTCATGCATCAGTTGGTACAATACAGGGTCTGTAGTTGCACAGAAAGAATGCACTGGTCACAATTGCATCAGCTAATGGTGCATCAGTAACGCTCAGTGGGCTTGTCAACATTTTAAAAGTTTTTGCCAGTCCTATTAACCGTTCAACATGGACCCGCTTGCTGGCAATCTTTCTGTCTTTCAGTACTGATTTCTCTGATAACCTTGTTTTTTTCCTGAAAACTCTGGGATATTAATTTCAACATTTGGATCGATAAACATGTCTTGGACGTTGAAGCCCTTATCAGCCATTATAGAATCACCGGATTCTACTTTGTTCAAAAGGTTGCTTCTTTCACTTTCACAAATCTGCTGGTCACTGGTTGCACCACCAAAAACATCTGATACAAAATAAATCAACCCACCAGGCGTAACACCTATTAAAGCCTTTACAGTGTTTCGATTTTTGTAGGTTGAGTATGTTGCCTGTTGAGCAATGGGCTTTTATGGGTTTTGCAGCAGGATCTCTGTTCCATTGATTATTACTCGAGTTGTTGAGAATTTCTTTCGGAAATCCGTAGGGGAAAAATATTGCACTAAATCACGAGACGGCCACCAGTCAATATTTGAAATGAAAGTACAGAAAGTTTATCCATGTGATAAACATATTGGATACTTCTTTATCATGAATTCTAAACATTATGGCAGTCTCCCAAGTTGGCTTATTCATTCTCAGTCTGATTATTGTTAAGAAAAACTGATCTTCAAGGTCCATTTTTGGCTTCCATCCATAATAATAGTTCATGTTCTCTACTTCATCCCCAAATGTTGCAAATACCATGGCAAAGTTATTGTATGAAATAAGTCCTGTTAGCTTGTGAAAAGTGTCATCATTAAGTGCAAAATCTCTAGCATGCAGTCCGTTGAAATCTGTTTGGCTGTGGCTGTCTACACTTTCCTTTATGGGCTGAGGTACACATGGCTGCATCCCAGAATCATTTTCATGTCCTGTAAAAGAAATTAAGCAAATATTGGTACAGTAAAAGGGAAGAAATAAGATTTAGAAATAAATTTTAGGAAGCCAAACCTCTCAGCAATAAATTATGTCATTCTTAAATCATAACCAGGTAAGTGCATTTTGCCTTGATAATGAAAATCCTTAACTTGGAAGAATGACAAGTCTTACCTTCTTGCTCAAAATCCTCCAGTGAAATCTCTACATTTGCCCCAACATCCTTCCAAGCAGATCTGCTATCCTCAGTTGCCTGTAGTTTTCTTCCCCTTTCTCTTCTTTGTCTCTGACTTGGGGTTAAGGCTGATTTCCAAGGAAATATGTGTGGCACAGAATCCGTCTTGAGCCTCCGTATTTGAGCAGGATCTCCTACAGAAATGGTAGCAGTATTAGACTAAACTGAATCTTCCGACGTTCATACTAACTGTTACATTATAGATGTATTGTCAGTATTATACCATAATTCATTAATACACGTTCTTAATAACTACCTACCTTCGTTAGTGGTTGTTTTATAATCACTGTCATCAAAATGGTTGGGGCACACAACAGAACGTGAAGAAGGTTTCCACTTGTGTTCACCCCTTTTCACAGCTTGTATCCACTTTTTTCGCAATATACTATCCTTCGGAAATCGATGACCACCTTTGTTTGTACACAATGGGACGCAACACTGAGTAGGCATGATTAGAATTGAAGAAAAACTCGAACAAATGTCAGTGTCACTATATCTCCTGACGGTATTGTTTACAATCGAGTCTCTGATTCGAGTGGCGCACTTTCATCAGCGCCATCTGTCGGGATAGCTGGCGGCACGGGATCCCCATTAAAAAAGGCCTAAAAACATCAAATCAAAATCTGAAAAAGCCTAAAATAATTTAAAAAGCCTAAATAATTTTAAAAAGTCTAAAATAATTGAACATTCAAAAAAAAAAAAAAGTCAAATTAGTCTCTGAAAATTAAAAACAAAATCAAATTAATGTCCAAAAATTTCACTTTATCAATTTTATTCCCAACAACATTATAATAATGTCCGTTCATTCACATACATACATACATACACACATATACACATACATACATACACATATACATACATACATACATATACTCACACACATTAATATACATACACACATTAATATACATACATACATACACACACACACACATTAATATACATACATACATACATACACACATACATATACATACATACATTAAAAAACCTAAAATAATTAAAAAGTCTAAAAAAAATTAAAACGGCCTAAAATAATTAAAAAAAGACTAAATAGTCAAATTAAAGTAAAAAAAAGCCTAAAAAAATAAAACAGGCCTAAAAAAATTAAAAAAAGCCTAAAA
>JAWZYT010004007.1:12500-75000 GCA_034508575.1 Petrolisthes manimaculis | reverse complement strand
AATAATAATAATAATAATAATAGTAGCAGTAGTAATTATATATGTAATAATAATAATAGTAGTAGTAGTAGTAATAGTAGTAATAATAGTCATAGTATTAATATATGTAATAATAAAAATAATAATAGTAGTAGTAGTAATTATATATATAATAATAATAATAGTAATAATAGTAGTAGTAGTAGTAATAATAGTAGTAGTAATAGTAGTAGTAGTAATAATATTAACATATTACTAACATATACAGAGTATTAATAAAGGATATTACAGTGAGGGAGTGAAACGTATTTACTATTTCTAGCTGGGGTTTCAATTACTTGGCTGGGTTTTTTCAATTACTTGGCTGTTTTTTTTTCAATTACTTGGCTGTTTTTTTTCAATTACTTGGCTGTTTTTGTTCAATTACTTGGCTGTTATTTTTTCAATTACTTGGCTGTTTTTTTTCAATTACTTGGCTGTTTTTTTTCAATTACTTGGCTGTTTTTTTTCAATTACTTGGCTGTTTTTTTTCAATTACTTGGCTGTTTTTTTTTTCAATTACTTGGCTGTTTTTTTTTTCAATTACTTGGCTGTTTTTTTTCAATTACTTGGCTGTTTTTTTTCAATTACTTGGCTGTGTTTTTTTCAATTACTTGGCTGTTTTTTTTTCAATTACTTGGCTGTTTTTTTTTCAATTACTTGGCTGTTTTTTTTTTCAATTACTTGGCTGTTTTTTTTTCAATTACTTGGCTGTTTTTTTTTCAATTACTTGGCTGTTTTTTTTTTCAATTACTTGGCTGTTTTTTTTTCAATTACTTGGCTGTTTTTTTTTCAATTACTTGGCTGTTTTTTTTTCAATTACTTGGCTGTTTTTTTTTTCAATTACTTGGCTGTTTTTTTTCAATTACTTGGCTGTTTTTTTTTCAATTACTTGGCTGTTTTTTTTTCAATTACTTGGCTGTTTTTTTTTTCAATTACTTGGCTGTTTTTTTTTCAATTACTTGGCTGTTTTTTTTCAATTACTTGGCTGTTTTTTTTCAATTACTTGGCTGTTTTTTTTTCAATTACTTGGCTGTTTTTTTTTTCAATTACTTGGCTGTTTTTTTTTCAATTACTTGGCTGGTTTTTTTCAATTACTTAGCTGTTTTTTTTCAATTACTTGGCTGTTTTTTTTTCAATTTCTTGGCTGGTTTTTTTCAATTACTTAGCTGTTTTTTTTTTCAATTACTTGGTGAAATGGCTACCAGACCCAAGTCCAAACAGAATGTAAACATGGTGGAAATTAATAAAACCAAACCCATTCCCATTAATGATAAAAATGCTGCTAAGAGAAAATGATAAGGCTTTAAATTGTCTTGTGCAATTTGTGAGATATGGTATCATAATTAATTTATTATATATAAGCTGTGAAAACTTCCCTGATGATGTTTACAAATTTATGGTGGAGAATAATGCAGGTAAACAACTAAAATGGTATTGTAGCTTCTGTCAAAGAGGGTGTTGTAAATTATACAAGCCATTGAATAACATTACAACCAGGCAGTCTGAAATTAATGCAAGGCAGAATGTCTTAGAAGAGAAAGTTGGTAATATTCACAGTACCATAGAAGCTGGCAAGGTAGAGAGTGGACTACTTGAATCACGACTGGGTACACTTGAAGCCAAGGAACTTGAAATATGTGAAAAAATGGATAGGGTATGGGATGTGTCAGGAGAATTTAGAGACCAAATTCAAACAACGATCCATCAAGATATTGATGTATATATGACACAATCACTATCTTGACTACTGCACAGAGGTTATGACAAAGGGTGGGGTATTGGACGCAATATATCTGGATGACGCTAAAGCATTCCACTCTGTCCCTCACAGACGTCTACTAGCTAAACTTGAGAGCTATGGTATTACAAGATAAACATTAACATGGGTGGAGAATTTCCTCACTGGCAGGTCCCAATCCGTAGCAGTTAATGGCAACAGGTCATTTGGTGCCACAGTGGTAAGTGGCATTCCACAAGGGAGTGTACTTGGCCCTCTACTTTTCATCATCTATATCAATGATCTCCCAGATTCAGTCACGTCCAATCTCTACATGTTTGCTGATGATTCCAAGATTGTACCACACATTACTAGCCATCATGATTCTTATGAGTTGCAACGTGACCTTGAAAGGGTGCAAGATTGGTCTAATTGTTGGTTGTTGAACTTCAATCCAAGCAAATGTAAGGTAATCTCCTTGGGTGCATTGGAAAACATTGTCTATGTCCATCACTACAATATTTATGGAAGGGAGTTGGAACATGTTGAATCTGAAAAACATCTTGGTATCATCATGGACGCTAACCTTAAATTCGAAGAGCATATACATAGTAGAATAAAGCTGGCCAACTCAATGATGGGACTCCTTCACAGGGTGTTCACCTATCTTAGTCCCCAAGTATGTTTATACCTCTGTATACAGCCTTCGTGAGGTCCCATATGGAATATACACAAGTAGTCTGCTCTCCAAGGTATAAGAGTCTTCAAAATAAAATTGAGCAGGTCCAAAAACGAGCAACCCAATTAGTTGCCGGCCAGGGACATCTCCATTATGCAGAACGTCTAAGAAATCTTAACCTACCAACATTAAAGTACAGAAGGCACAGAGGAGATATGATAGAGCTCTGGAAACACTTCAATGTCTACGAGAGGGGTATACTTCCAGCAGACTTCACCCCACTTGACACTTCAATGTCTATGAGAGGGATATACTTCCAGCATCCTTCACCCCACTTGACACTTCAATGTCTACGAGAGGGGTATACTTCCAGCATCCTTCACCCCACTTGACACTTCAATGTCTATGAGAGAGATATACTTCCAGCATCCTTCACCCCACTTGAAACACCAGCTGGTCGACGACACAATAAGCAGCTATACCAGCATCGCCCCATTGATGGAAGGCATGGTATTCACAGTAAAAAATTTACCATCGGACAACCAGTATCTGGAACGGACTCCCCCGAGAAGTCACCGAGGCTGCTTCCATCAACTCCTTTAAAAACCAACTGCCTAGACAACCACTGGAAAGACATGAGTTTTAAATTGGACCCGTCCATGTCACCTCCACAGCCAACATACAGCCATTACAATATGTGATACCTTGGGAGTGCAGCGTAGAGTCCTTTCTTTCAACTGGTCTGCGGAATATGCTTAAGTATGCTTAAGTAAGTGTACTCTAACTCACCAAGGGGCAAATTCATGAGAGAGAGAGAGAGAGAGAGAGAGAGAGAGAGAGAGAGAGAGAGAGAGAGAGAGAGAGAGAGAGAGAGGACTTGATATCCCAGAGTTTGTAAAGGCGGCCATCTTGGTTGTAGAGGTTGTGTGTGTGTGGGGGGGGGTTGTAGAGGCGGCCATCTTGTTTGTTCGTCTGTGTGTGTGTTAGTTGGTCCTTCATTTAGACAATTCTGTAATGAAATAAATATTAGTTAATATAATAAATATATATATATTTAATTATATTTGTGGTTGTACTTGTAGTTGTATGTGTGTACCCTATGTGTGTGTTTGTCTTGTTTGTCTGTGTGTGTGTCTGTGTGTGTCGGTACTCCTAGACAATTTTGTAATGAAATTAATATTAATTAACAAAATAAATATATATTAATTATAATATTTTTGGGTAAATATTGAAATAATTACCGTTATTCCGTACACTTTTTTTTTTGCTAAATATTGAAAGAATTACTTTATTAAGCATGTATTTTTTTACCTTCATTACTCACTTATCTATTTACACCATTCTAACATTATTTTCTTTTTCGGGTATATTCAAATAGGGCATTTTGAAATTAACCTGACCTAACCTGACTTAACCTAACCTTAGCCTAACCTTACCTTACCTAACCTAGACCGCAGCAGACTACTGGGACCTAACCTGGGCAGACTACCGGGACCTAACCTGGGCAGACTACTGGGACCTAACCTGGGCAGACTACCGGGATATAACCGTGGTAAAGTACAGGAAATGACCGGGGTAAAATACTGGGACCCAGCCGGATCTGGCAACACTGCTACAACATGGTAATTCTTTCAATAAATACCGTATTTTGCCCCGTTCATTTCCCGTACTTTACCACGGTTATTTCACGGTAGTTTGCCCAGGTTAGGTCCCGGTAGTCTGATGTGGTCTAGGTTAGATTATGTAAGGTTAGGTTATGTAAGGTTAGGTTATGTTATGTAAGGTTAGGTTAGGTAAGGTCAGGTTAGGTAAGGTAAGCTAAGGTTAGGTCAGGTTAGGTTAGGTAAAGTCAGCTAAGGTTAGGTTAGGTCAGGTTAGGTAAGGTAAGCTAAGGTTAGGTCAGGTTAGGTTAGGTAAAGTCAGCTAAGGTTAGGTTAGGTCAGGTTAGGTAAGGTAAGGTAAGGTAAGGTAAGGTAAGGTTAGGTTATGTAAGGTAAGGTCAGGTTAGGTAAGGTCAGCTAAGGTTAGGTAAGGTAAGGTTAGGTTAGGTAAGGTTAGGTAAGGTAAGGTAAGGTAAGGTTAAGTTAGGTAAGGTAAGGAAGGTTAGGTTAGGTAAAGTTAGGTTAAGTAGGTAAGGTAAGGTTAGGTAAGGTTAGGTTATGTAAGGTAAGGTAAGGTAAGGTTAGGTTAGGTTAGGTTATGTAAGGTTAGAGACCCTATAGAAAGAGAGACTGGACACCCAACAATTTTTGCTGCCCAATGATTGGTTGGTTTGACCGGCGCCATCTTGGTTCATCCACCAAAATAGTAAATACAGATCACCTGCCGATTCGTCACAGAGAATATCTCGCCACATACTGAGGAATGTGATTAACCCCTCCGCGACGGGAAAACTATGGATAGCCATTTTGTCAGTCCGGGGCTAGTCTTACTTTCCCTACTGTGTGGCCGGGCGCTTTTGGCCGATTTTTCCAAAATCGCTCTATTCCACTTACTCTGTACGTCTAAACTACGATACTGAACAACTTAAATTTGGTCTTGTTAGCACCATCAACTCTTCCTCTTTCCAATAAAACCAACCCCAGCTCTCTACGACTCTCCGTTGCCGAGAAAGTAAGTGAGGAATGAAGGGTACTTTTTCGTGTGAGCGCGGCCGTGTTCGCTTAGGTGGCGTGGCTGTGACGACAACTGAACGTGGCCCGCGCGGGTGGCAGTCAGTGTTGTAAGTAAGCGTGGCGCACCACAGAATCGAACACGCACGAGAAATCTAATCCACATCCATCCATGTTTACAGTCAGTAACACACTGACTGACGATGGTGATTTGTAGGGATGGTGGTGAAGTATAGCCAAGTGAAAAAAAAACCGCCAAATTGGGCTCGCAAATGCCGACATTGGCAATAGCGGTGCTTCATCTCGCCCGGTCACCACATGGCACGGGTGTACGACACCACCCGGAGGCTTCCTGGGTCCGTATATGACCGCGGACCGGACGTTAAGGGTTAATTGGCTGATATTATATTGATTTAGTTAATTAGGTACATTTTTATTAGAACAAATGAAGATTTTTGTTGTATAACAATCTTTACACATATATATATATGACTGCTTCCGTAAAAACCGCCACTGGCGACGAATGGCAATGGTGACGAATCCGTCTGGTAGCTGGTGCTAAATATGGTGTGTTATGGTTGTTTTACTGGTGTTTTTTTGGTAGAAAATATGGTTGGGTGTTCTGCATATGGATGTCAGAACAAAAATGGACCTCATATGCGTCTGTTTCGGTTCCCAAGAGATGCTGAGAGAAGAAAAAATTGGGAAAATAAGGTCTGAATAGCGAACTGGTCAGCCAATGAAAATCATAGACTCAGCCAGGCTAATAAATTAATTTTACTTGTAGTTTATCCATTAATATAATGATTCACCATACTTTAATATACACAGGAGGAGACAGCGTGAAGGAAAACCAATATTCTCATACAATAATGACTGTGATGTTCTTAATTAATAGAATAATGCAACCAGTATGTAAATTGTAGTAATGGAACTTTTGTAGTGAAATTATTATAGTATCATGAATTAAAAAAAATACATATGCAGCTTTTACTTGACTTAATACCATCCAAGTTTGATACCTCGCAAGTTGATAATATTATACGATAATTAAAGCAAAAATAATGACTGAAAATGGTTCAATGATAATTTCCAAATATTAAAAAAAAACGTACGATCGATACCCTTAGCCGTATATTGTCATAATAAACAGCGTGGTTATGTGTCCTGCAGAGATGTTTAACTCACCGTAATGTAAAAGTTAAAGTAATATAATCTACTTAAACTGGTATATAGAATGATTTTTTTCCTCGTATGGAGAAATACCACATTGTTCACTATTACATGACTCATTATGAAAGTGGATACAATGATGATAATTGGTACTTTTATTTAAGCATACGAATGAGATGTGATAATGCTATATGAATATTGTAACCAGTATCCACTTTGAGTGTTTTTAATCGCTGAACTCTAAAATATATAAACACTCGACGTTCGTCTGTCTAACCGACTCTAACGTCGTCTGCAAACTCTCTCACCCAATGACACACATCTTTATATGCTTCGATATTAACCTACATAATGTTTAGAACTATATACCATATTGCTACATATTTATATCATAAAACGACATCACCTAGTGCAAACACAAAGTTAAAAATACTTAAAAGTCATCAATAATTGGCAAACAATTATAAACTGACTGGTGGTATCTAGCAACGTAACGCTCATCTCTATAATAAATAGAGAGAGCGACAAAATTTCTCCGTGATCACCAAGATGGCGGCTGTCCAGTCTATCTTTCTATAGGGTCTCTAGGTAAGGTAAGGTTAGGTAAGGTTAAGTTAGGTAAGGTTAGATAAGGTTAGGTAAGGTAAGGTTAAGTTAGGTTAGGTAAGGTTAAGTTAGGTAAGGTAAGGTAAGGTTAGGTTAAGTTAGGTAAGGTAAGGTTAGGTTAGGTAAGGTTAGGTAAGGTTAGGTTAGGTAAGGTTAAGTTAGGTTTGGTTAGGTAAGGTTAAGTTAGGTAAGGTTAGGTTAGGTCAGGTTAGGTTAGGTTAATTTCAAAATGCCTCATTTGAATATCTTTGAAATTTGTGGATGAAATGCCATAGAAGAAAATAGTTTTATAATGTTCTAAATTAGTGGGTAATGAAGGTAGAAAAACCAGTACATGATAAATGGTAATTCATTCAATATTTACCAAAACACCATAATGAAAAATGTCTTAGAATGTTCTAAATAAATAATTATTATTAATAAAGACTGTATAATATCTATATAAGTGGGTAATTATATTAAAATATACAATATAGTGAATGAAGTAATTCTTTAAATTTACCATATTTTTTTCTTAATGTACTAAATAAAAGAATACATACATTAATTAATAAAATATTATTTTTAACTCTATGGGTTAGTTAATTAGCTGGACTTAATTTTTCATTATTCATAGTTTTATTAATCTATTTATCACCATTCATTTATATCACAGGGATTATTTATTAATTTATAAACACTTTGGAATAAACAGGAAATAAGAAATGATTAAATAATTAAGTAAATTAAGTTAATATTTACTATCCCGTGATAAAATTTTCATAATTAATCGTCTTTATTTAATCAATTATCGCCTTGTTTATCTATGTATCGCCATTTATTTATATCACAGGGGTCATTTTTTAACTCATTAACACTTTGGAATAATCAGGGAATAAATAATTAGTTAAATAAAGTCCATATTTACCCTGACAATCATTATCTATTTTTTTCCATTGACCGGTTCAACTATTATCATCTTATTTCGTCATTTATCGTGTTATTTATCCATTTATCGTCATTTATCTACATCATAGGGATAATTTATTTACTTATTAACACCTTGGAATTGTCAGGGAATAAATAATTAGTTAAATAAAGTTAATATTTACCCTCTGGAAGCCATGATCACCTCTGTCTGCTGGCTGTGTTGATCTCTTGTCAGTGTTACCAGCTCAGATGTTTGTTGATCTCTCATCAGTGTTACCAGCTCAGGTTTAGTAAGTTCAATACTGTAACTTTGCAACGGCTCCCCTTTGGGATATTTATTGTTATTTATTTATTTGTTATTTTTGTTATTTATTATGGGTTTTTTTCTACGGTACCTGCTGAGTTTTTTTTTCTCTTTTTTTTACACACTTCTACTACTAATATATATTTTAGTTTTTTTCTATATTTTCAAATAATAATAATTGTCCACATAATTCTAATGTATTAATTCTTATATTCTGTAAATTTGGAAAATAGAGTAAACAATATTCTAAGTGTTCCTTTTCTGCACACACACACACACACACATTTTTCACATTTTTTCTGATTTTCCTATAAATCACTTTCTATCACTTTCTATCACTTATTTAAATTTTGGGTGTCGATTCTTAACTTAAATAACAAAACTGATCCATACGTATTATCATATAATAAATTTTCTTGTTTTATTTATTTATTATATTTCTTATATAATGTTAAACTTTGTTTTTGGCTTAAATTCTCCTTTTCTCTAAATTTCCTTTTAATCTTTTCTTTCTTTAGTTTCTTTATAGTATTTTCATTTATCTGTAATGTAACACCCCCATTTTATTATGTATGTTATTTAGGATGTTTTTTTTTAATTAATGTATAATTACTAGCTTCACTCTCCATAAATACCAGCATTTATTTCTGGTAACTTACTTAGAAAATTAGTTGAGTGAGGGATGGAGTCCCAATAGAGGGACGAGATGTTTTCATTGGCGGAACAATATTTGTAACCAATATTAGGAATAATTGTATGCTATGTGGCTGAGGATAAGAGATAATGGATTGAAGTATTAAGAGAGGTTAAATAATCATTAGTTGTAACTAAGAAATATATCAGGGAGGAAGGAATACTTAATATAATAGAAAAATGTAGCAGGAGGAACTAGTTTGTGTCCGTGTAGAAGCAGTTCTACACACAAACACATACATAATTGTCATACACACATATAGGACCTAAATACATACACACACAGTCACAGAACGTACATGAAATTGAGAAAACGCACATAAATTCGATTAAAATATAAAAAATGCACATCAAATTGATTAAATTCGACTAAATTGGTTAAAAACGCACATACATACACACAAAAACATACATAATTGTCATACGCACATATAGGATTTAAATACAGTCATCCCTCCGCTATCGCGGGTTCCACTTTCGCGTTTCGTAACTATCGCGCATGTGTGAAAAGTTCACCTTCATCCGCTATAGCGCATCCGTATGCGGACTATCGCGCACGTAACATTCAAATTTGGCGGTGCGATTGGCCAAACACACTGGACTGACAGCCATGTTTACCATGACATGGTGTTACAACAGTGAAGGTAGCCACTATGTGATTGGCCAAGCACACTGGACTGACAGGCATGTTTATCATGACATGGTGTTACAACAGTGAAGGTAGCCACTATGTGATTGGCCAAGCACACTGGACTGACAGGCATGTTTATCATGACATGGTGTTACAACAGTGAAGGTAGCCACTATGTGATTGGCCAAGCACACTGGACTGACAGGCATGTTTATCATGACATGGTGTTACAGCAGTAAAGATGAGGACTGTGTGGGTTTATAACTAACCCTACTTATCAACCCTATCTTTGTTTAACACAAGAGAGTTAACTAGTGATACAATGTGTGGAGATAAAGCTTTTTCATCTGTGCCTAATTACACCTCGGTCTGGTATAGAATGTCCAATACGTCGATATAAGACGTCGTTCCTATAGGGATGTATATTACAATTCGTATTAAGCATATTAAATGCATATAACAATTTGTATTAAGACGATTCATGACTGAAATGAGTCGTCGGCATCGATGGCATGCGTGGTAGTAGTAGTGGAGGTGGTAGGGGGGGAAGGGGGGAGATAGCGTGATATCGTTTGTTTACATTTTATTAATCATACGTTATTAGTGTTTCCTTCTTTTTCTGTCCAAGAAATACCGAAATAACTTCCTTCTCTCGAAATCGGCCCGATTCCGAGAGCACGTGCCAGAGTAGGATGTCTGACTGACTGTAATCGGGCGCCCGACTCTCCACATGTCAACACGTTTTGTTATGTTTAATGAATTGCCATCGTGTTTGAGGTCTCATAGTGAAAAAAAAAACGTCACTTTCGAGAGACATAAGAACCTATCCCAATTTCCATCCTAAGGTCAGTCAGTCATGCATATTCATTTACGCACCACCTATGGACCGTGGCACCACCTAACCAGAACACTTTACATGCCTACTGTACTTGTGGGGTCCACTATATTAGGTTAAAAGTGCTATTTTCTTACTAATGCAACATTATGAAACATTATGAAAATGCTGATGGATCGCTTTCGTCGATTCTTTGCGCCATTCAAGAAACTGGTAATTGATTCAAAGGACGTCTCGTATTCAAACAGTACATACGAACAAATCGGCATAGATTTAGGATTAAGCAGTTTGTCCTGTGTGACTGTGAAACGGGATATATATACTTGATATAATTGTGTATTCTGGTACAAATACAGATTATAACAGGAGTGATGCATTAGGAAGCACAGGAGGCTTGGTGAACACTCAGTTAGCACTATATATGGGAAAAGGACACACACTGTACATAGACAATTATTACAGCAGTCCACAATTGTCTTGGTTTCTCCACACAGAAAAAGCTGGGACATGCTGTACAGTACAGAAGACAAGAAAGAACATGCCACCAATTTTTACCAACCAAAATTCCAGACGAGGCGATTGTCATCTACAGATAAATGAAAAATCTTTGGCAATGAGATGGCATGACAAACGTGAGGTGACCATGCTTTCTACTATTCATATAGGAGAGATGGTGGACAGTGGTAAAAAAAAATTATAGAACAGGAGAAAGTATTCTCAGGCCAGACCTGGTTGTCGACTATACAAAGAACATGCATCTGGTCGATAAAGCTGACATAATGATCAGCTTTGTGGAATGTGTGAGAAAATCAATGAGGTGGTACCACAAACTATTTATTCATTTGTTAGATGTAACCCTCCTTAATTCCTACAATATTATGCTGACACACAGTGGACGAAAACCTACATCATTCAGAGACTCTATGTACACTGTTGCACACCAACTACTTCAAAAGTATGGTCAACCGAGGATTAGGCATCCAGATCGTCCTCGTATACATCAAATAGATGTACCTAACCGACTAGCCTGTGCAGCCTGGGCTCAACGGCATTATCTGGTACCTATAGAACCTAGACCAAGTGAAGCCGCAGCAAATCGGAGAATGGGACGAAGGCTATGCTATATATATAAACACACAACACAAAGGCCCAAGAAACTCAAGTTTACAAAGTTTATATGTAAGGAATGTGAAATACCCTTGTGTCCGGGAATGTGCTTTAGTGAATACCATTCTCTGTAGGTTATATAAAGTAATAATGTAGGAGTTGTAAATTGCATTTTGTAGTACAATCCATCAGCATAAAATGATGTTATGGTTGTAAAGTGAATGTGTACAATAAATTTACAGTAAACCCTTTGTGTATGTTCCACACATATAAACACAGTGTATTTATTGCACACACATTCATTTTACATTCATTCCTTACTTATGTCCAGTACTGTTATTCCTTATAAAACTTCCTGTTGTTCTAATGGTAGTGTGTTTAACCCCTCCGCGACGGGATAACTATGGATAGCCATTTTGTCAGTCCGGGGCTAGTCTTAATTTCCCTACTGCCTGGCCGGGCGCTTTTGGCTGATTTTTCCAAAATCGCTCTATTCCACTTACTCTGTACGTCTAAACTACGATACTGAACAACTTAAATTTGGTCTTGTTAGCACCATCAACTCTTCCTCTTTCCAATAAAACCAACCTCAGCTCTCTACAACTCTCCGTTGCCGAGAAATTAAGTGAGGAATGAAGGGTACTTTCTCGTGTGAGCGCGGCTGCGTTCGCTTAGGTGGAGTGGCTCTGACGACAACTGAACGTGGCCCGCGCGGGTGGCAGTCAGTGTTGTAAGTAAGCATGGCGCACCACAGAATCGGACACGCACGAGAAATCTAATCCACATCCATCCATGTTTACAGTCAGTAACACACTGACTGACGATGGTGATTTGTAGGGATGGTGGTGAAGTATAGCCAAGTAAAAAAAAACCCGCCAAATTGGGCTCGCAAATGCCGACATTGGCAATAGCGGTGCTTCATCCCGCCCGGTCACCACATGGCACGGGTGTACGACACCACCCGGAGGTTTCCTGGGTCCGTTTATGACCGCGGACCGGACGTTAAGGGTTAAGCATCCAGGTTGTGCAGGTAGACCTAAAAGGTCTCAAGGTTTTGCCTGAGATGACTTGTATACCTATCTGTTTTAGTACTGTACATCTTTTAGCAGCTTATAATCATAGCAGCACTTTCCATTTCTCCTTAGTCCATATTAGATGGTTAATATTGCATTTAAGCTTTTGATACAAAGGGCCAATTCCACAGTCGATTTGTTACAGCCCAAACGAAAACCATCCCCAACATGGTGATACCCCTAACCAATAAGCCTTTCCTATTCCACAGTCGTCTGATCTTTGGTTAGGGATCCAACAAACTTGGTAGCAAATCAAACAAATCCCAGGGCACTAACCGGAAGGGTTGGTACACCTGAAAGGTGGATATTAGCCATGGAACTATAACAAACTGGCACCGAAATATGAATTGTCACCTATAAACAGAAGGAACTTGGAAGAAAGAACACATGATGAGTTGACCACCACAATTTCTCCTCATAACAAGGCTCCTGGTGCTCTAACTTATCACCAGTTAATTTTCACTAAACAATATAAAACTTGAGAAATACTGATGTTAAATATATTTTAAATACATAAATAATGTTTTAATAATACATTTATCTACTGTCATAGCGGGTAATTTGATTAAAAAGACCATACAAACCGCACAAATTATACCTTACTGTTCTTATGGAAGATTGTTCTTTGACGCGTCTACACTAGTGTTAATTTGAGTTATAATTAATTCCCTCAAATCAGTTCCAAGTACAGTAACATCCCGCCTTACGAACTTTCGATTTACGAACAATTGGTACATACAAATAAATTTCTGAAACTTCTGAAGTCCAAATTTTTTTTGAAAATCGCTAGCAATTTTCAAATTTAGAGGGCGTGCATATAGTTTGCGAGTACGCCACGCTGAGGCAGCACCACGCTCTATGACGCTCACCCACGCCACCACTCTCCAGTCGCGCCAAACTTCAACATCATTTGTTCGCGTACTGCTCCGCAATTTCTCAAATTGAACATTATTTCATAGAAAATGCCGGGTGTTAAATGGAAGATGGATGGTGAAGCCAATGGCAGTGCAAGGAAACGCCAAGCAATAACATTAGAAGTGAAAATAAATATAATAAAACAGCTAGAGAGAGGTGAGAAGATGGCCAGTGTTGCAAGAAAATTTAACATGAATCGTTCGACGGTCGGTACTATTTTAAAAAACAAGGGCAAAATAGTAGAACATGTGAAATCTTCTGTGCCTATGCAATCCACCATAATCTAAAAAAAAAGGGGCAAAGTGATCGAGGAGATGGAAAAACATCTTGCCGTGTGGATGGTGAACTGCTTCCAAAAGCATAAGCCCCTGTGCCTAATGATGATTCAGGAGAAAGCCTTGAGTCTAGTTGAGGATCTTAAGGCTGATTCTGATGAAGAAACTACGTTCAATGCAAGTAATGGGTGGTTCAATTGATTTAAGGCACGCAATAACTTGCATAATGTGAAGGTGTCTGGCGAAGCGGCGAGTGCGGATGTTGCTGCGGCTGAGGAATTTCCTCGAATACTCGAGGAAATTATTAACAAGGGAGGCTACACACCCCAGCAAGTTTTTAACGTGGAGGAAACCGGATTTTATTGGAAAAAAATGCCTGACTGGTCGTACATCAGCAAGGAGGAGAAGACTATGCCTGGGTTTAAATGTGCGAAGGATAGGCTAACTTTACTGCTTGGGGGTAATGCCAGTGGGGATTGTAAATTAAAACCTCTGCTGGTGTACACAGCAGAAAACCCACGAGCTCTAAAAAAACATTGCCAAGGCGTTACTTCCAGTTGTGTGGAAAAGTAACAATAAAGCTTGGGTTACGCAAGCATTTTTCATGGATTGGTACTACCATCACTTCATCCCCGAGGTGGAAAAATATTGCCGGGCCAACTCTGTACCATTCAACATCCTATTGGTGTTAGATAATGCCCCTGATCACCCCCCTTTCCTGGATGATGTTCACCCTAACGTCAAGGTTGTGTATATACCACCTAACACAACCTCCATCATACAGCCTATGGACCAGGGAGTCATTGCAACATTTAAAAAGTATTACCTCAGACGCACTTTCCGCCAGGCACTGAAGGCAACAGATGACTCCGAGATGATCCTGAGAGAATTTTGGAAGTCATATCATGTCTACAGTTCCGTAAAAAAACATTGATGGTTCCTGGCGGGAAGTTACGAGTAATTGTATGAATGGCGTCTGGAAAAAGCTGTGTCCCCAGTATGTGAACAACTTCACTAGCTTCGAAAAAGTTCAGGAGGAGGTTGTTAGCAACATGATTTCGATGAGTGACAAACTGGAGCTGGATTTAGAGGAGCAAGATTTCGTCGAATTCTTTGATGCCCATGCCAAGGAGCTAACCAATGACAAACTCAGAGAATTGGAGAAGCAGAGAAAGGAGGGAGAAGAGGAGGAAGTTGAAGTGCCAGCCAAACACTTCCAAACTAAAGTGATGGCACAGGCATTTGCACTGGTAGAGGAAGCCATGGCACTTCTTGAATCACAAGATCCAAATGAAGAGCGTCATGTAAAGGTGTCATCAGCTGTTAATGACGCTCTGAAGTGTTACCAAGTAATTTATGATGAAAAAAAGAAAGCCGTGACACAATCATCTATCCATCGTTTCTTCAAACGGGTGGATAAACACGAGACACAAGTACCATCGACCTCCCAATCAGTGTCATCTACCTCTGAGCCAGTGCCACTTCAAGTTCCATCTTCTCCAATTACTGACGACCCCTCCCCTATTTCATCACCCCCTTCCTCGCCCTCCACTTCAAGTCATAAACATTCTCCAGCACCTACAAATCCAGCTGAATAAGGTAAGTCATAAGGGTTTTCCATTTATTATTATGAGTGTGTAATATTTTCTAATTTTTATTGTGTTAAATAATTGTGTGTGTAGCAATGTAGACCTAATGTTAAAATGTGTAATCTAAATGTGAGCCCGTAACCTGTTCAACCCCGATAAATAGACACTTAAGTCATCCCCGAAGGATACACACTTGTTCAACCCCGATAGTAAGACGCCAAGTTAATTATCAATGTTTATGTATCTTTCTCAGTATGATATGGTGTCATCCCCGGTCCTTCAATGCCTGGCTGATGTAAGAGCTGTGCTGTGCCTGCCTTATCTCCCCGACGACCACCCGCGTCACCCACCACCATCTTGTTTGTTTACATTGACAGCTGACTTGCTGCTAGACTATTTACAGTACAGGTGTCCCCCGCTATAGGATTAACTCGGTTATATGATCTCTACACTTTACTACCCTTGGCTCGATATATGCTTGTTTATACTCGGTTAAGCTACGGTCACACTGGCGAACTGTATCCTGGGATACACTAGCGTATGGTTGGACGGTTGGATCTCCAACCCAAGGATAATGGTCACACTCATAGAAGAACCATCAGCTCAGTCCAGTAATACCAGCAGGTCCAGCAAACATCCACACAATTCACTATGGAGGCCGAATTCTTATTTCTTGCAACCCAGACTCTTCTGACTCTCATGCAAGAGAAAAGACTTGATAGAAAAAGGAGAAACAAGGTGAAAAGATTGTGGGTGAAGCCATGGATGGCAAGAAAAGAAAGAAGTGTCTATAACAACTTAGTGCAGGAGATGAGGCTTGAAGATGGACAAGGTTTCTATGATTATCATAGAATGTCAAAAGAAAATTTTAATGAGCTTTTGAACATGGTATCACCAGAGATTCAAAAGCAAAATACTCATCTGAGGGAAGCAATACCACCAGAGCAACGACTTTCAGTCACACTTCGTTACTTGGCCACAGGTGAGCTATAGTCTTATGTACAGTTACTTCCCTAACTTATCAATACTTGTGGTAATTCAGCTAAGTTGTAATGTACAAAAATGAGTACTGTAACTATTAGAGTATAATATGATGAAAAAGCTCAATGTATTTTAATTGAAGAAAATATTGTTGTTTCTTGGTAAATGTTTAGAATTTGCCCAACTTAGATTTCATAGTAAAAGTACCATAATGTATATTTTATAATGGTTTATAGTGTAGACCTGTCACCTTTGAACTGCCAACTAACAACCTAACCAATGGTTCACCAACCTTTAAAGCTAGAAGAACGATTTATTTAGAGAATAATAAAATTATACTACAGTACTATCAGAGCCGCAATGACAAAAATGGTCTTCTAAGTCCCTAATAACTGGACCTATGTCCTAATATCAATATCTGCAGTACTTCAGAAATAACAGAATGTAGTTTAATATCCCCTACCATAATAAAACCCATAATTATTATTATTTTTTTTTATATATACCAGACCTTCATCTCCACACTTGAGGTAACCCTTTGCAAGGGAAATCATTAAAAAAACAATTAGAATAGAAACTATTTATATCCAAATAGTGACCCCTGACCTAACCTAACCTGTTATGCACTGACCAAAATAAGTAAAAAATTGGTAATAATTCATTTGCACACTCATTTTTTTGGATACTTATAAATCATTTCAATTAACTGTGAAATCAGCCTGAAGTTTCATACATCTTACAGGTTTAACCATTAATACCTGAATTTGAAATTATTTTTTTCTTTTGCAGGTGAATCACGTCGATCTCTGGGATTCCAGTACAGAATCAGCCACAACTTGATCTCTAAGATAATCCCAGAAGTTTCCAGTGCCATTTTCACTTCCCTCAAACCTAAGGGCACAGTCTGTGCCAATTCAACCTGAACTGTTGGAACGTGAAGACGTCAACCAAGGAATTATTGTTCCTAGTCAGGGGCGACAGGCAGCAGCTGCTTTTGAGCGTCTGCAGGTAGTTGGCAGGGGGCATGGGAATGAAGCCAAGGCAGTACGAGACACCTTAAAAAGTTATTTTATGGAAAGGGGCAAAGTGTCATGGCAAGAGCAGATGGCATTGTTACACTGAGACATCACCACCTTACATTTTGTTATGCCCTACTCTTGTTACTTATTATTTGTTTTATGAAGTAACACAAATGTCTTGTTTCTTTCATATTTGATGATATGGAAAATATTAAATAAGTGTACATTTCAAACATATTTTATTCATTGGTAACATACTTTATAATAATAAAAATTGACTGAGTTTACATTTTTCTTTGTAGTAAACCTTCCTTGATAAACAGTATGTTGTCAAGTGAATAAAAAATGTTTGAAATGTACTAGGTTATGTCCATAATTACAGACCTAACTATGGACATAACCTTGTAGATTTCAAACATTTTTCATTAATTTTAGAACATACTATATAGGAATGCATTTTGACTTAGATATCATTTTCTTGTGCATTCTGTAGTAACTTTCCTTGATATTCTGTTACTAAAGTCAATACCTTGTTCTCAAGTTCAAGTTTTAACACATCTTTATTCTTTGGAATGGTATGCAGAAAAGAGTTTAATAAATCTACTACATAACTTGAGCGTTTGCATCTGTCTGCCATTGTGTTCCAAGCACCTTTTAATGAAGACAATGAGGAAGACAACATTTCTTCCTGTAATTGATCGGTTTTTCTATTCACCTTTGTTCGTGCATTCTTAACTGGGGGTGAACTTAAAGCACTTGTGTCCACATCGGAATTATCATTATTTCCCATAAACATCATTTTTCTTGCCCTTTTAACTGGTGGCGAACTTGTACCACCCGAGACCACTTGTATAATACGTTTATTTGCATGTTTGATCTGGACAGGTTCGGGTGAATCTGGGTTAAATAGCATAGATGACTCTGGAGTTGGTGTAGCACTGGTGGATCCAGGCAAGGATGTACCACTATTGGAACTAGATCCAGGTTGAGGGGACGATGAAATATACAGTACCTCATCCCCCATGAGTTTTTCAATGGAACCGTCGTAAACCACTTCTGGTTCTGGTGCTGAAGATAGTTCAAAGCTTGGTTCACCCTTACTGTCACAGGGTACCTGGAGGAAGGAGCATGCCGAAAAAAACTCCCACTTGGGAGTTACAAGTCCTTGTGAGCCGCTTGGAGTGCAGTTGATCTTCCTCCAGTGCTTCTGGAAGTTGCCTCGCAGATAGGTGAACTTCTTAAGCACCTCGGCTGGAAAAAAAAGTTAAATAATGTAAAATATGCTAACAGTTGGCAGAAGTGCAGATACCATACATAGTCAAATACCACTCCTACTGTCTCTGGCAAGAAGCACTGATATGTGGTTAGGTTAGGATGATTATGAACTGTACCAAATAGATTTGTGATTTTTTGCAATAAAAATGTTTACATAACTTTAAATTGGATGATAGAGGAAGTATACACTAAAAATCAAGAAAGGTTAGACGAGGTTTTGTCTGACTGACTTTATATGAAAACAAATTATCAACTAAACCTTAATTTTGTACTTGCAGAGTAGCCTTTAATATGTGAAAGAGCATACTAATGTAAAAAATTTTATTAGAAACAATGTGAGTTACTGTACACAACAAAAATAGCAGGCATGTTAATAAGAAAGCCATGGCAAGTGCATTATTTAAGAAATATAGCAGAATTAATTTCAATACTCAACTTTTGGTGAACCTCATTCATTCTGACTACAGTTTCCCTTCAAAACCCTTTGAAAACACCCTTGTTTTAGGTTAAGTAATTTTTTTTCTTTATTAACTTTTTTTTATTTTGGTAAGACCATCTGCAAACTTGTTTTCACTCACTATCCAAAAACTGTTGGTCAACTGCTATAAACCAATTTGGCACAGTTTTCGGCATTACAAACAACCATAAAACTAAAAAAAATAAACTAGATAACATAATTACCTGTGGTTATGTCTTGAAGTTCAGGGTACTCAGACTGTAGCTCCTTGCAGATCTCGGTATATAAAACTTGTTTCAAGCTTTTCTTGTGGTAATGGGGGTGCACTGGGTTCCATAATGGTTCCTTCTCCCTGACTTTTTCTAACAACGAAATAATAGCATCGTGTGACCAGTGAATTAGCTTATCCATTTTCACGACTGTACAGTACAAGCTCCGAGTCTGCCAGGAGTCTTTTTCTTCTTCTGTTTGTTTGTTTTGGTTGGTGGGACTGCGGGAACGTCCTCAAATGAGAGTTTGAATGATAATATTATCACTGTAATTATAATATTTGCGTACATTCTACAGGGTAAAAGGAATATATAATTATAGACTATGTTATTACTTTTCGTATAATGTGAACTATAGCATTTTAAATACTATCTGTATTAATCAATAGCATAGGTCTTATGCTTCCAAACTCGAGCAGCGTTTAGCCTTGGATGGCAAACGATACGAGACAACTCCAGAATGCTTGGAAATTTCTAAGCATTGCTCTCCAAGGTTGGACGAAAATCCAACTCCTCAGTGGGATCCAATCATTTTTTGGCTAGTGTGACCGCGGCTTTATATGATTGGTTCTTATGTAAACCATCATTTGTTTGGGCAGGGTTCTCATGAAGTATTTGTGGTATTACCTTAAAAAGTGGGTTAAAAATACCTTAAATGTTGCCAAATATCCTTAGATACTGAACTAGGGGATCATTTCCTCATATTTTTAACCCTTGACACACGATATTTTTATGAAATTGTAATAATATTTTACAGCAACGCATTTTTCTTTTATGAAGACCCATGAAATAACGGAAGAATCGATAAAAATTACCGTAGATTGTCAAAACTTTACTGTAAATAGCCCCAAATTACGCTAATCTAGAGTATTTACTTTAAAAATGAGAGCACTGTGTTTGGGTGACTGACCATAGCGCCACCACACCAGCCAGCAGCAAACACTGTCAGTGTTTGCTGTGTGATTGCTACCTTCAAGGCGTATTATCAACGGTGCACAAAGCGACAGTTGCTTGAAGCAATCGACACTCCTGACAAGCACACGATAAAGGACTTTTGGAAAAATTATAATGTAAAGAAAGCCATCAACAACATCGACGCAGCTTGGAAGAAAAGGAAAAGGAAACTGTGAGAGGACTTGTTGATGTCGCCACACTCCATGAAGTTTTCGGTGGCATTGAACACCAATCCAGCTAGGAGTAACACAGCTGTTCATGCTGTAGGGGAAGCTCTGAAGGTGTATAGAGAAATTTTTGACACCGAGAAAAAGCTGGTAAAACACACCACCATCTCCAGCTTTTTCAAATCTGCCACCACCCGAGACAGTGCTTCAGCCAGTCCACCCTAGACGTATACATCTACCCATCTCGGAGGACGAGGAGTTATTTGTGCCCCTGGATGTCTCAGAAGGAGGTTGTACAGTTTATTTGTGTATTTGAGTGTAGAAAATATTTTTTTTGGAACGCATTAATGTTTTTCCCATTGATTCTTAACTTCGATATATGATCACCTTTTTGAGAACCTAACCCGATCCTAAAGCGGGGGACACCTGTACTTAATTAAAATTTATTTCAATGTTTATGTTGTGTAAATCACCTTCAAATAGCATTACAAGTGTTGGGTAATACAAGTATGGGTGTTAAGTATGCTGTAAATACAGTATAGGGTTTTATCTATTTTTTAATGTGAACGAGGCTTTAAAACATGGGGAAAATTCAGATGGGGACTCGATTATGGACATACGAACAAATGTATATACGAACAGCCTCTCAGCCCCCATTATGTTCGTTAGTTGGAGAGTTACTGTGCAGTGAAAGCCCTTTTATCCGGCACCAGTGGGACCGAGAACGTTCCGGATATGAGAAATATCCGGATACAAGAAAGTGTACTGTACTTTAAAATTACGTTACTATATATTCAGTCACAAGTTAAGTTAAAGTACAGTTAAATATTGATTTAATGGACCACGATGCAACGGATTTCGGTAGGTACATTATTTACACATCATTACATACCTATTTATGTATATACTGTATACAGATGACTCAAATAATCCGAGGAGTTTTTATACATAATGAGCGAAATTATAATAAACATGTCAGGAAATGATATCACTGTCGTCTGTGAAGTGTGTGTGTGTTGCCACCACTTCTCCCGTGCTCCTTCTCCTCCTACCCTCAGTCTCCATTCACCCGACCTCAAGGTCAAAGGAATATAGGCCTAGCCTGCCTTGTCACTCGCTCGTTTTTAGTAATTACATGTTATTAACCACCAGCTTCAACACTCAGACATGTCAGGTGGTGCATGTAGAAAACAGGTCATATTCTTCCATATCAAGAAGGAAGGTTTTTCTCGAACAGAGTAAGAAGGAAATACCAGAATATGCTCAATAAAATGTAAACAAACGATATCACGCTATCTTCCCCCTTCCCCCTACTCTCCCCCCTACCACCTCCACCACTACCAGTCTACCACGCATGCTTACGACTCATTTCATTCATGACTCGTCTGCGAAAACCTTAATACAAATTGTTATATGCATTTAATATGCTTAATACGAATTAAAATACTGTTTCACTGTACTTGTATAAAGTTATACCATAACAAATGTTTCTCAGGCTGATTTATAATGAATTTGGAGTAACATGTTGGAAGAACAATAGATGTAAAATAATTAAGTGCTGTGATGCTTATTAGCAGAGTTGAAGTCAGTGTTGCCAGGTCTGCTTGACGAAAATTTCCCCAACTTCAACATTAGATTTTCCCTTTTTACCTAAAAAAATTCCTGTTTACTCTTGTAGATAGTCGTATATTTCGTTTTTTAGAAATTTCCCCATTTACACTGCAATAATTTTAATATAATTTCTCCATTGCTACCTCTTTTCATGTCTTGGGAAACTTGCCCATATTTGGCAACACGGGTTGAAGCAGCAGCAGACGACAGACGTGAACTTACTGCCATCATCAAAATTATTGTAAAAATAAAACAATCTTGCTGCTTTTCCTTTTTTGTGGATGCCTTCTGTAGAAAACAATGGACATGCATTATACAATGAAAAATAATCATTTGGTATGTAAATAATATAAATATTTTCATTAATATATAATTAGTAAGCTCGATTGGGGCAGTATACCATTTACCAAAGATCCATCACCAAAGTTCCAATAATGCTGATGATTTTGGTTGGAGCCTGAACAAACTGGGTCCCAATAAACGACTGTGGAATCGGACACGTTACCAAAAGTATTCGTTTGTTGGCTAATAAACAAATATTGACGACTGTGGAATCGGCCCATAGTCTGTTCCTAAGCTTTGATTTTACAATGTTCATGTGACTAAAAATGTGTTCCATGTCAGTGTTTGAATGAGGCAACGTAAGAACAGTTAATGCCAACTCAGCAAGGTCATTGAAGGGATTTTCTCCTGTTGCATCTCTGTACGAGGCTATTTCAGTCCAGAGTGCTATGGTGACTGTCTTATTTTTTCACAGTACAAAATGAAGCTTTCTCCACTGATATTCAGTGCGAGTAAGAATGTCTTCTCTATCAAAGAACATTTTTGCCAATTCCAGGATGCTTTGCTTAACTGGTTGCAAGCATTCTTTCATAACTCCATAATGACATTGACTGCAATACTTCAACATTATCAGGCAGACGTTGATGAAACAGCTTCACTAACTCCACTACAAATTGTATGCATCTTCCTGAAATATCCATTTCCTCGGGAAATTTACACTTTATCATTTCATTCTCAAACTCGTACCCCAAGTTCGGACGTGGATCCAAGTAATTTTCCAGCAAATCACCATTCTTTAGTTTTTTGCCTGGGATGAGAACCTTGGAACTAATTGAATCAATGAGATGAATAAGGTCACCTAGCAGTTTTGTCAGATCCTGAACCTCTGCTTAAAATATTCTTCAGAAATTTCAAGATGGCATAGTTTTTCTTGTCACAGTACATGTCATATTTCTTGCCATTTCAAAGTGGGTCTTAAGTTCAAGCCACTGATCCAATATTCTAGCAATTGCTGATTCAATTGATAGCCAACGAGTCTGGCTTAAATGTTCTAATTTCAGTGGAGTTTTACTATCATTTATTAATGAAAATATTTCCTTATACCTTGCCTGGCAAACAGCAGAGTGAGCGAACCAATTATATATCTCTCTGATCATAAACTCCAAGTTTCTGGGGAGACACTCTGCTATAGCATGAGACACAGCCAGGTGTAAAGAATGGCAAACACATATTATCAGGATCAAATGAGGAACTTCAGCCTTGAGTTTAGCGTACACTCCATTGTTCACACCCAGCATCACAGATGCATGTCAGTGCCTATTGCAACATTATTTTGTAGTTTCAACCCATTATTTTTCAAAGACCTCTTTATAGCATCACATATCCCATTAGCATCACATTCAGCCAGTTCAACCAGCTCCAAAAAAGTCACCACAATCTTCTTCTTACTTTCTGAATAGAACCTGATAGCAATACCCAATAGTTTTGTTACTGAAATGTCATTATTTTCATCAATTTAAAGGCTAAACTTCTGACTCCCGATGTCGCTTTTCAGATCACTGTTAAAATGTCGGTCAATTACATTGTACACAATTGCACTGCACTTAGATCTTCTTAGCCTGAGATTTTTAATCCTTTGCTGTCAGAAAATAATTCTTTACACAGTTCACTGAGATGATCAACAACACGTAATGAACAGTGTTCTACAATGAACAAGCATAGGTTTCCTACTGTTTCCCTTGTGTCATCACTAACCCTTTCAAATGATAATTCGGGCTGTCTCTGGGTACTGAAGGGCTCTTCTGCTTTCTTGTGCTTAGCTGTTGTGGCGTCTCTCTCGATGTCACTCAGTTTAGCGGATAATGTGCAGCTGCAGTACTTACAAACACATTTTGTGTTGTCTCCCTCTATTCTTCTCAACCACTTTTCATATTTCATGTCTTTCAACCAATCATCTCTGAAACATTGAGTATACTTCTTAGTTTTACTCATTGTAATGGTGAATGAAGATGACCAGAACAGGCAACTTGCCAATGTTGCTGTCCTTCAGAGCAGCAGAGTAGAGATATGACCGACAAGCGAGAGTACAACTGAACTGAACAGGGAGTCAAGAACACAGCAAGGAGACATCAAATCACCGACAGAGATGTAGAGAGTGACTTACCTTAGTGAAATTTAAGAGGCTAGGGAGGTAGGCTCATAGAGTTGCCTCTTCTCAGTGTGAATTCAATGTAGTTGTAATACCTATTCTGAAATGTATTTATGCTAGGACTGTTTACTACATTTTCTGGGAGACTCTTCCACTTGTTAATTACTCATGAGTTGAAGAAATTGTTCCTTTTTGAGGTTCGATGCCTGGGTTTCAGAAGTTTTATGCTGTGTCCTCGAGTTCTTACTTGTTGGTCTGTCCCGTCGGTTGCTAGGTGGAAGAACAGGGGTGGGATCTTCAAAGCTTCGTAAGCGCAGTTACGATTATCGTAGCGCCATCTTTGTTCGTAAGGTGTTCGTAACCGCTAAGAACGTATTTTCAAAGCTTCGTAAGCGAGTTTTCGGCCGCCATTATGCACCATATTTGTTCGTAGCGCTATGAAGATTGAAAAGCACTCGTAAGGCTGATAGCAGGGTCGCGTAGTCGATAAACAACCCGTAAATAGTGAGATTTGAGTTTATTTACACTTGGCGCGGCTGACATAGACGACATAATGGTTGTTGTTATTGTCATTTATCGGTAAATATAAACAAGAGGAGGAGATTCAGCAGCTTAGCAGAATGGAGCTGCAAGTGTCAATTTAAACTGATGCACTGTGAAATAGAAAGTTACAAATATTTTGTGTGTGTATCATTACCTTTGTAGTGTTTAATTAAGAATAATAGGATATAATGGTGACTTACTAATTGCAGGAAATTGGCTTTCATTTACCTGCAAACAAAGCAGAAATTCTTCATTGCATAGTTAGACCTAATTTAATCCATGTAGTATGAGTCTTTAATCCATATATAGTCCTTTGTATGAAGTGGATATTCTTTAGGATGATAAACTTTGATTTATTGACTTTCTAATGAAAATATTACAAACACATTAATGTGATGTGTGAGCTGGTAACATTTAAATAACTGGAATTATATACTTACTGATACATACTGGATGTATAAAAGGTTGACCATATTCCAGAATCTACGGCAAATTATGTCTCAGAATTAACTATTGCAAATATTATCATGTAAGTTTCAATAACATGTACCTTTATTACCAACTCAATTAATTTTATTGAACAGTATAATTTAATAGATAATTTTCACTTGTTTTCATATAACATAAGACTTGTATTTTTCTAAAATAAATGCTTTGCAACAGCTAATAACAAATATGTGATTGGTATTGGTTTTTCTTAATGTTTTAATTATAGACTATAAAAAAAAACATACATTTTATTTACATATGACACCTGTAAAGTTTACAGAAATCCATGATACCTCCCTAGCTATTTGGATTATTAGTTTTCTGCATTATCACAGTTCATTACATCACATATACCCGAGTAAAAACCTGCAAATTTATGATATTGGAAAGCTGTTTCACTCATGTACTTTCCAACAATGACTGATAACAAAAAATACCAATTCCATAATGACTACAGTACTTATTTGTCACTAGATTGAAACCTACACACAAACCACACAACTAAAACCATACTTGCACTCTAATAACTCTGTCACAAAATATAACAACTTAAACTACACTAATTATATAAAAAAAAAAAAAAAACGATTGCCTTTTTTATGTTCACCAAAGTTTCTGATATTTTGGTTATATTTTCTGCAAGATCCATCCAAATATCCCTTATAGACTTATGGAAAACTAGTATATCCTATCTGGAGGTAGCGTAGCTTCCAGATAAGCTATCACACCTCTAGCAGACCTAGAGGAAGGGTGACTTGAGGCTACAGAGCTGTGGTATGAATGTTCCTCACTTGATAGAGGTTCTACCAGCTTCGGCAAGCTGTCGCCAGTCAAAACCTCACAGTCTTCCACTGTAACTGGCCCAAAGTCCTGCCAACTTGGCCCAGGTGTAGGTGAAGGGACCCTTGATGGCAGTCATTGGTTAGGTGTAGGTGAAGGGACCCTTGATGGCAGTCCTTGGTTAGGTGTAGGTGAAGGGACCCTTGATGACAGTCTTGGGTCAGCCACATCACCTTCATCCAAGTCTTCTTCAGCAGCTGAGAAATTATGAAAATTAGCAACTTTCATATAATTTTAGAGAAATATTAAGGATTATCATTATGAATTAATATTGTAAAGTCATACCTAAAGAAAGCAGTATATAATTAGTCATACATATAAGTACAGCAGCAGCAGTACTGCAATTTTTTACTTAGTTAAAGTACTCATATGATACATATGGAATCCAATAAAGCATCACAAATTTAGTTTTGATTAATATGGCTCCAATTTTTAAGACTATAGGACCTGCTGCTAACAGGAGTTATTTATATGATACACAAAAAATAAAAAATCACTATGTACTTGACTCTTGTATATTGGGTAATCACAGTACAGTACAGTACATGTACTGTGATTACTGAAGGTATGGATATATGAGAACATCTTGTATATTTACTCCTAGGACTAAGGCCTTATGATTTGCACTGTTTAACTTTGAATAGAATTGAGAGGTAATGCTGATCAAAATTCATGTTTTATATATATAAACTCTCAATGTAATTACTTCACTAGTGCCAATGAGGGAAGATTTCCATATTCCTAGCCTAGATGAACAGCAGGACATTATTTACTGTTATATAATGTACATACTGCCTGGGTCTTGGAGTCCACAGGAATACCCAACACTTGCACTTTTTCAATGACTTGAGCCATAGCCTCTTCTATGTAGGTGAATGCCTTTGTGCCACCACCTGAAATATAACGAAAAATGGTACATAATTCAATAACAAAGCAGAAAAAATTACAATACCTGGTTATTGTATTAAAATGGTACCGTACTGTATCTAAATCAGGCAATGGACACTCCCTCCATCCTTCAACCCATGTGTACCCATGCCAACACCCAAATCCACAATATTAATAATGTTTATATAATTAATTTCCTTAATCTGTCTTTCAATAAAAATGTTTGAAGTATAAGTTATTAAATTGCACTTGCCAGATTTCACTACATATTGTATAATTCTGCCTGTTACTTGGTAATGGCAGTCAACTGTAACTTATAGATTTTGATATTATCATAGAAACTACTGTAGGTAGGTTTAAAGGAAATCAAACAGTGACAGTAGAAGTTAAAAGAATATAATGTCCTCTCAGTCAATGTCTTTGATTTATTTTCATGACAACCATGCAGCTGCCAGTAAACGTTTTGTATTATGCTGTTTGTTCTTGATATACAGTACATAACCTAACCTATCTTTAACTAACATAGCCAAACCTAACCTAACCAAAGCTATATACAATATCATACTAGTGATTGGCGTGATATTAAATATATACCAAGGAAGCTGCCTTAACTACACTGTTGTGTTTAATGTTTACCAACACAGTACAGTATAATAATTCCCTTACCTGTCTTTTGTTGTTGCTGTCTGATGTAACTTGGTGACTGTCATCTCTATCAGCTGGTAGTGTTGAAATCTGAGACAATATTTATGTGTTGACATTGTGATACTACGCTACGATTGGCTTACAGTATCAAGGACATTTTGTTTCCTTCATTGTGATTGGCTGAAAATCAGTCTGCTTGGTGGCGGGAACAGCCAGCGACGCTCGCTACAAAGACATCATCGTGAACTACGAAGGAGGTTATGAAGCGTTGGAGATACCAACTTACGATCTTCGTAAGCCACGAACAAATATGGCGGCTACGAGATCGTAAAGTTGATCGTAGCGCCACCAACTTACGAAGCTTTGAAGATCCCACCCCTGATATATATATATATATATATATATATATATATATATATATATATATATAGAGAGAGAGAGAGAGAGAGAGAGAGAGAGAGAGAGAGAGAGAGAGAGAGAGAGAGAGAGGGTGGGAGTTAGGTGAGAAAGAACAGAAAGGTTTGCATTAAGGAGGGAGAGAATACACACACCCAGACAGATGAATTTAGTATTAGAACGTTTTACCATTTTCCGATGGATTATTGATATGTACGGGTTTGCCAATTGACGTAATTACAATTCATTACATCATCTTCAAAATAAACCACATTTGTACGGCATATCTAAATAATTAATACCGAGGTAAAGAGTATATCATTGATATATTTCAGTATTAGATGATAGTCTCTCTCTCTCTCTCTCTCAGGCGAGGAAGAAGGGAGGGGCTGGAGAAGGATCGGGTCAGGTCACATTAATACCTTGGTACTGTACGTTCCCCTGCATTCGGCTAGGACTTGGGTCTAACTTCTCTCGCCACTTTATGAGGCTTTGACTATAGCACCTCGTACGAGGTACACGCGGGATTGCCTCCATATCGTCCCATGAACGAGGAGCCGCGGTGGCATTCGTGGGACAAAGCTGGAATGGATCTGTAGCCAAGACCATTCCTCGTATACACCACCAAGTCAATAAATAATGTATTTATATAAATTAGTTCTAAGCAAAAAAGGTGGATTAATATCAGAAAACATTTTTGCAATACAAATATTATCGAAAAACAACAAAAACACACTTAAAGTAGAAAATACGATGTCGATATTTTACTGTGTTTACATCAAGACACGCGTGAGGCCGTGACCCCGTTGCATTGTCTTTCAAGCCCCGAGACCCAAGTGGCGGCAAGTGTAAACATGGACAATATATCAAGCCTACGGTGGTCTAGAGAAAGTGAGCTTTTTGTCATTGAAAAGGTCAGGCAAAATGAGTGTTTGTGGGATCACAGAGATCCCATGTTCTTGAAGAAGACATTCAAGAGGCACTTGTATCATCGCATCGCAATAGCCATCCAAGAAGAATTTCCAGCATTGGCTGGTGTAACTGCAGGTAATTTCTAATGTTTTCATTACTACCTATTTTTAGTGACCACCAGGGCCACAGTTTTTGTATTTATCCATAAATATTCAATAAGTTATTTGTATTACAGTTATAAGTACAGTACATAATAATCTTCAAAAATGTAATTTTATGGATCGATTTTTTTACTTGTTTTGTTTGGCCCCTGTTTCCCTAAATTTATATAATTTACTGTTTCCTGCCTTCCTTTGAAGGCGATACCTCTTGTAATGGTAAGGTACATCCAGTTCATCGTATTGCCTATTAGAAGCAAAAGCAAATGTTTATAATGAATGAGTGAGAAAAAAATATACAAAGTTGTTGTTAGGGTAGGTTAGGTTAGGATTTCTGGATAAGGGCTAGTTTTGAAGTCCAATACTGTATGATGAATGGTGCAGACTACAATAAAAGAACTGTTGTTAATATAAGAATACCATTTATAATTTAGAAAGAGATTGCATAATGATAATAATAAATAATACATTAATTTTGGACATTAATTAATACGGCAAAACATTAGTAAGCCGTAAAAACTAGTGTTTCCATATATTAACACTTACTACTATTTCCATAACATTCCTAATAATGGTTTATCATTTACAGATGCGGTGATGCATAAGTGGGACAATTTGAAAAAATCATTTTCAAGGGAACTTCAGAAGGCAAAAAACCCGAAGAGTGGCTCGGGATATACTTCAAAATGGCATCTCTTTGAATTACTCATGTTCCTGACAGATACAGCCTCAGCCGACAAAAGTGTCTGTAATTACAACGAGCACCAATCTAAAGACAACAGTCCTGCAAGCATGGCCGAGTCTCAGGTACAGGAATGGCTAGAAATCTCATTATTTCATGTTTATGTCCTCATTTGAAATATGGAAGTAAAAATATCAAAATGGAAACTAAAATATTAGTTATAAAAACTAAAAAAAAAACAATTACCGTATATTATGATATATCTATATTTAGTCAAGAACATTTTTATTTGCAAAAAACTAAAGTTTAGACTCAGGGTTGGCAAAAAAGCAGGTAACCCTGTTTTACCCACCTGGATATATTTGCCCACTTTCCAGGGTTTTTTTCTAAAGAATATATTTAATATATTTTCTGTTTAATAATAACTTATTTCAAATGAGGATGCCTATTTCTTATTTTTTGACAACCATGTTTTTCCTTACTTCAAAGAATAATAATTTGTAGGACTCTTCACCATTTAAAAAATATAATTTATATCTTTCCTCCTCTAAATATAATTTGATTTTTTTTTATTTTTCTTTTTTGCAACTGAGTTGTTCCTCATCACTTATAAACATAATTGTTTTCCACAATAACACTAAAATAATATCAAATAATTTAAGATATTTATTGTCAAATTCTGAAGTGTTGACCCCACAAATAGCTACCGGGTATACTGGATATATTTGTTTCTTAAATTTTAGGTAATAGCTGTCTCGAGGAATTTTATTTACATTTCTTCATCACTCTCATCATCTGTCATTCATTGTCAGGTGCAAATGCTTGTAAATTTGTACAAGCTTTATGGCCTTCTCTAGTTGTTTCTCAGTTTTGACCATACATGGCCAAAAATTGAAAAAAAAATCTCAATGGATGCTGAACTAGGCTACATGATTTTGTTCTTCCCACCCATTCAGTTGATTGCCTGAAACCATTAATTTTAACGGGGCTCTTCATTATTATATATACCAGTAACACTATGTTTTATTTCCGTTATGGTAAATTTTGAGTATAACTGATAATTTCTCTCATGATTTTCAGGACGTTGTTGATGGAACTTCCTTGGTGTACTCTGGATCCGAGGATGTTGATGGGATGCTGACACACTTCTTGCACGATGGAAGTGAAGACTTTTCACCAGCATCATCATCGTCTCCTCGTTCATCCAGCAGTAGGACACAACAGGCAGGCAGCAGCAGGGTAATGCCTGGGTGTAGCACCAATACTGGTGGTGTAAACCTTAGTAGACCTCCACTTTGTTCCCCTGCACCAAAAAGAAGCCGGACAACTCCAAAGCCGGGGACACCAAAAGCTTCAAATAAAGCATGGGAAATTTTACAAAGTACTTGTGTAAAATCAAATGAAAAAAATAGAATTGCTTTTGGATTATATCAAATGATCGAGCAGCATTTTCAGAAAATCTCGGAAAAAAACCCAAATGCTACTATCAACACAAGTCATAAATTTATTAATGCAATCAGAGGATGAGAATGATGAACATTGATTTATCATCATCATCATCATTATTTTCGTTTAACGTCCGTATTTTCCCATCTCAGTCTTCTCTGCCTCAACCCAACAGAAAGGTCTTCAACCCCACACATCTCTGCCACTTCATTGCTAGACCTCCCATCTTGCCACCTTATTCCTGCCATGTATCTCAGCATTCTACGGTCACAGCTGCGTATAACCTCCATCAGTCTGTTTGTCAATGCCCATGTTTCTGTTCCATACATAAGAGCAGGTCTCACACAGGCTTCGTATGTCCTTCCTCTGGTCTTCAGCCCTATGCTGTGGTTCACCAATAAACTGGCCATTTCTCACCATCTTCCCCATGCAGTTGCTACTCTCGCTCTTTCCACTCCTGCTTCACAGTCCAACACATCTCCCAAGTAACAGAACTGTTACACTTCCTCTAACACGCCTCCATTTACCATCAACCCGGCATCCTCTTCATCACCATCACTATCACCACCCATCCCCTCCCTCACACATCTAGGACATACAAAGTTCCGCACACCTCGGAGAATTATCAAACCTGAGCATCATTGGTGACACCATTTATTACACTCAGTACACAGCACTGAGTTTGTTCCCACTCCTCTTCCACAACATTCACATGGCCATCTTCCTCACTGAATTAATTTTCGAGCCTTGTTTCCAGTCACCATCATTTTTGTCTTTTCCATGTTTATTTTCAGCCCCCTCTGTTCCATCGTTTCCTTCCACCTGTTAAACATATTTGTTACTTCACTTCAAATGTAGTGTAGGTAATTCTTTTTTTATTGTGAAGTACCCGGTATAGGAAATATGTAATATTATTGGGGAGAAATAATAAATACTTTATAATAGAACTTGTCATGTTTGTATATTTTTCTCTTCCTCATTCATTACCTTTTTCTTGCTTCTAATAAGTAATACTGTACTATGAACTGGTTTTACCCAAACATTACAAGATAATAAGTAATACTGTACTATGAACTGGTTTTACCCAAACATTACACGATAATAAGTAATACTGTACTATGAACTGGTTTTACCCAAACATTACAAGATAATAAGTAATACTGTACTATGAACTGGTTTTACCCAAACATTACAAGATAATAAGTAATACTGTACTATGAACTGGTTTTACCCAAACATTACAAGATAATAAGTAATACTGTACTATGAACTGGTTTTACCCAAACATTACAAGATAATAAGTAATACTGTACTATGAACTGGTTTTACCCAAACATTACAAGATAATAAGTAATACTGTACTATGAACTGGTTTTACTCAAACATTACAAAATAATAAGTAATACTGTACTATGAACTGGTTTTACCCAAACATTACAAAATAATAAGTAATACTGTACTATGAACTGGTAAATAAAAATTTAACATGCCTTCAGTTTACAAGTTTAATTGTTATGCAAAAGACCAACAATACTGACACACCAGTCATTCTTGACCTTCAATTGTGGCACATAATTATCATGAGCATTAACCCCTAAAGGACCGGGGATAGTGAAATGACTGTGCCTCCCAGGACCGGGGGTTTAGCGAAAAACACGTAAAATAGCCTGTTTTCGCATGCTCTGTCCTCCTAACATACAATGAACGAGTGAACTATTTTAGTGCCATGAGAACGAGCAACTCGTCCTCTTTCGAATGGTACCAATGGGAAGTCTGTAGGTTTAATGGTTACAGAATTACGACGAGTTGAATGAGGTACTGTCGCCGTACGTTGAGCGCTAGTGTTTGTGTGGGTGTGGTGACCGTGGCGAGGTAGTAGAAAATGGAGGTAGGCGCTCGTCAGCTAAGCCACTCACCAACACACTCGGACATAACAAGATCTATAATTCCTCAATTTTACCCTAGAAAAGGCAGTGTGTACCCAGTCTGAGCAGCCCATCCTACTATAAACCAGTGTAGCCAACGTCTGGAGTAAAAAAAAATGGGGAAATTCCTTAACCTTGGGAAATTTTAGCAATCCGGCATATGCCGGGCCCGGTCCTTTAGCGGCAACCCGTCATATGCCGGGCCCGGTCCTTTAGGGGTTAGGGAAACAGAAAGATAGGAGGGACAGCAAGCCTTTATGATACAGAAGGAAAGGATGGGATTAGAATACAAAGTGAGATTCTAGTGTAGCAGAGCCATCTCATTTTGCCATGGTACACTTCCTTCATTATTGAAGTACGTACAAAATAAGTCTCGTACTTGCATGGCATCTCGCTTTGGTCGTCTTGCAATGACCTGCAAGTCACCAAGGGCATTGTGTTGATGGTCATGCCATTGTCCTACCACCATTCTCCGTCTCTGAATATCTTCCTGGTCAAGGAGTTCTGGTGGAGAATAATCCTGCCGAGACTCTGTACGAAGCATGTTGTGTAGGACAAGGCAAGCCTGAATCACCATGTTGGCTCTCTCAGGGCATGTGCGAATAGGTTTGTTGAAGACCTGAAACCTACTGCTCAGAATGCCAAAGGCATTTTCAGAGACCCTCCGGGCTCTGGACAGTCTATAGTTATGAATGTGTTTCTCATTTGACTGATCATTACCGGGATAAGGATTCATTAGGTATTTCTGCAAAGGGAAAGCATCATCCCCAACAATGACATATGGCACTTGAATGTCATAATTGGGAAGGTTAGCTGGTGGAGGAATGCCTATTTCTTCATATTCAATGTCTTCCTTCAATTTGCATTTATTCCAAACACCGCCATCACTGGCTCTCCCATTGGTCCCTACATCAGCATATAAAAATTTATAATCAGCATCAACTAATGCCATGATAATGGTACTAAAATTACCCTTGTAATCATAGTAGTGTGATCCACTATGTGCAGGCTTTTGAAGCAATACCCGCTTCCCATCTAATGCTCCTAAACAGAGGGGATAGTTCCACAGGCTGTGGAAATCTTGAGAGACCTTCCTCCACTCCTCTTGAGATCTAGGGATCCGCATGTAGATGGGTTGGAGGGTTTCATATATTGCACTGCACGTCTCAGGAATGATGAGGGAAATCAGGTTCTGGCTCACCCTGAACTGGTAGCTCAGTGATGTCTGTGTCTCTCCTGAAAAACAAAAGAAAATAATGCATACAGTATGAGTTTTGTCTCAACCTCAATTATCCTACACTGACCGTTAGTAACCTAAACTGAACCGGGGCAGACTACCAGGACCTAACTGGGGCCAATTTTCCTAAATAATGTGTTTTTCCCCACCCAAAAAAATGAATACAATAAAAATTATGTATAAAAATCTATAAAAAAATGCAAGAAATTCATACGGAGCTGTCCTAGAGAATTATCGTAATTTTTCCAGAGACTACGGTTTTCTCTAGTGTTTGTTGTACTGGTGTTTCAAGGTAATTGTTAAGTTCAGCCACCAATAAGAATTTAGACTTTCCACTATTCTTTGTTTATATCTACCTAACCTAACCATACAACCCACTAGTTAAAAAAAATACTGTATTTTTATAGGTATAGGGTCTACTATTTAATTGTGGAATTCTAAACATAAACCCTTATTTTTAAAAGGTTATCAAATCTACCTAAGTTTAAACAATGACTGTTCATTTCTTAACATGAGCATAACATAGGTAAATTTACAGAAGAACTGGGTTCACTATATTGTATATTTTAGTATCATTACCCACTATTTTGAACCATTCTAACACTTTTCATCTATGGTGTTTCTCTCAGAGATGCCCCGTTTTACATACATAATTTGGAAATTAGTTTGACCTAACCTAGACCACAGCAGACTACCGGGAGCTAACCTGGGAAACTACCAGGATATAACCGGTGTAAACTATCATAAAGTGACTGGGGCAAATTTCAGGGACCTAGCCAGATGTGGTAACACTGTGCATTCCTAGCCAAACACCCAGTTATTCTGTAATAATACCATAACATATTATTAAATTAGCCTCATAATAATTCCAGATTAATCTTACCTGTAGCCAAGTATCGCAGGGTTATTGCCAGTTGCTCCTGGGGTGTTACTGCCTTTGTCATCCTTGTATCCGTCTTGCTGATGGAAGGCTGAATCATGTCCAGGATCTTGTGAAACTGTCATCTGTTTACGCGTATCCAGTTTCGGTAGCTGCCCTGGTCTTCCAATGCCAGTTCCTGGACTAGAGTCTTGTACTGGCCGCCCTCCTCTCTTTTTTGTAGCCATTCTCGACTTCAAAGATGCCGTCTGGCACCTCTGGCTGATCTTCTGGCTTCTTCCTCCTCCTCTTCTTCAAGAATAATAGTTGTAAGGGCCAATGCAGCCACATACTGGTCTTCCTCATCCAAGAAATCCATGTTGATGTTTACGTTTTGTTGTCGTCGTCGTGTGAATCGACTCGGCGCGCTCAGTGACTGTCAGTCTTTTTAGCCCCGCGTAGCCCGCACCAGTGTGATTGCTACTGCCCAACCATTCCCGGTACCTCATACCACCAGTCCAGCGTGTACATCGTACGAGGTGCTAGTGTGATACCCCCTTTATGGTACCAGTGAGGGTGTTATGGTACCAGTGTGTGTGTTATGGTACCAGTGTGTGTGTTATGGTACCAGTGTGTGTGTTATGGTACCAGTGATTTTGTTATGGTACCAGTGAGTGTGTTATGGTACCAGTGTGTGTGTTATGGTACCAGTGTGTGTGTTATGGTACCAGTGTGTGTGTTATGGTACCAGTGATTTTGTTATGGTACCAGTGAGTGTGTTATGGTACCAGTGTGTGTGTTATGGTACCAGTGTGTGTGTTATGGTACCAGTGAGGGTGTTTTATGATGTTCGGTGGCCTTATAGTTAGTGCCTGAAATTCAATTTTGAAGAGTAAATATTGTGAGTCCCTCAGGTGAGAGAATGGATCTGCCAACCTCAAGGTTATGAGTCCAGAACACTAACCACTCGGCCACCTCACCTTCATACACATTATCATCTAGGTTTAGGTACTGTAAATCAGAAATATAAAAAGAGCTGAGGATGATGTACAAGCTCTATTTTATGTTATCTTAGTAAAAATGGGAGAGGAAATACATGTACAGTACCACCATATGCAAGTGTTAATTTACTTTCCTGTTTAAAAACCAATGCAATGACTAATAAAGTTGAGGTTGTTATGGTAAACATGTTATGATATCAAATACAGTACAGTACTACACTGTATGTACAGATACTGTACTAACACACATAGATTCAGCACTCAGGATCTGAATGCTAACACCTGTATTCTTATTGGACTCCATTGGGCCACCCTGTTCCCTTCCCATGCATGGGACTCCCTTTGCATTCGGTATTCTTATTGGATTCTATAGATGGGATGGGATTAGATTCCTTGACCGTTTGAGGCGCTGGTGTTGGTACGCCGGAGTGGGCGGAGCTTTCACGGTGTAAACAAAATCACGTGTGTTTTCCACGTTTTCCAAGGACCACGGAATCAAAAGCTAGTTGAGCAGTGTGCGAGTACAACAAGGAGTCCAGTTAGCCAGTGAATACTAGCCAAAATGTCTGCAACCACGAAAAGAATGGCGCCTATATCTCGTCAGGAGAAAACCTAGTTGCTTCAGCTTATAACTGAGCACAAAATAATAGCTGATAAGAGGACACAAGGGAGTTGTGTTGTAGCAAAGCAGCGTGCCTGGGAAATAATCGGCCAGTCGTTCAACTCTGCTGGATTTGGAGGTCCAATACGGACTGTTAAACAGCTATAGAAGATTTGGGCTCACCTGAAACAAGTGTAAGTTAAAAAATAATCTTAATAATATAGTTTATGATAGTCTGAGCTAAGATATTATATTACTTCAGCCTTGTGCAGTCATGAGGTCAACACCTTTAATAATTTGGTTACTTTAGGTTGAGGTTATCCATTAGGTGGGCAGGCATAATGTTCCAATGTTCGTACTGCCCCATCAGAACATCACAGTCCCTAAACTCAGTGATCAGATCATTCCACACTATAAAAAAAAGTATTTCGAGCCCAGTCTACCTATCTCTGGTTAGGTTAGGCCTGTTCCTATTTATTTCAATGGTGTCCCATTAGGGCTACATGACTTATTGGGTTTGGATATAAGTAAGTTAGGCCTGACAATGATTACATAGATGACACACAAAATATTGTATTATAGTTATACATTACCTCATTTATGTAGAAAGGAATGTATATGTTGCTGGCACTCCTTGCTGACCCAACTCACCGACACCAACACTTTGCAAAACCACAAAAGCCTTTTCTGGATGTATCACACCAATAACTAACAACAACACTACAACCCAACTCTCCACCAATAAACTCACCACAGCAACACACAAACAACTTCGGTATTTTTACAGTAAACCTGGGTTCAGTAAAACATATATATTAGTATGTTTTACCACTAATTAGGACCATTCTAAGACTATTTTCTTCAATGGTGTTTCTCTCGGAAATGCCCCGTTTTCGAGATATGCCCAGTTTTCATACCCCATACAAACTTGGGGGAGAGCCTGGGAATCCGGGGTTTTGGGTGGGAGAAAACACGCTGTACATAATGGCGTTGCCTTTATAATACACTTCTTAACTTTATTTCTCTTAGAAATGAATCGTTTTCGAGATATGCCCCCGTTTTCATACCCCATACAAACTTGGGGGAGAGCCTGCGAATACGGGGTTTTGGGTGGGAGAAAACACTATCAGTGTTGCAAATGTTGTAATATTCACGCCACTTGTGGCTGTATTGGCTATATTTTGTTTTGGGAATACTGTGTTTGAGTGTCCTGTATCCATCTACGTTCCTGGATATTTACCCGGTAACTACTTCTATTTGTTATACCGGTTTTATGCCCAGGTTAGGCCCGGTAGTTAGCCCAGGTTAGGTCCCGGTAGTCTGTCGTGGTCTAGGTTAGGTTAGGTTAGGTCAGGTTAGGTAATACTAATTCCCAAAATAACCATTTGATTTGAATATCTAGCCCAACCCAAGCCAACACGTGTTGTAACGCTGCTGTTTGGGCTATAATTGTATTTTATTGTATCGGTCTCGAACTTTGTTATTTCGCTTTTATTTCCGGTTTCAAGTGTTTATTTAAGACAATTACATATTATAAAGGCAACGCCATAGTGTACAGCATGTTTTCTCCCACCCAAAACCCCGGATTCCCAGGCTCTCCCCCAAGTTTGAAAACTGGTATGAAAACTGGGCATATCTCGAAAACGGGGCATTTCCGAGAGAAACGCCATTGAAGAAAATAGTCTTAGAATGGTCCTAATTAGTGGTAAAACATACTAATATATACGTTTTACTGAACCCAGGTTTACTGTAAATTTACCACAACTTCTTCTTACTATCAAAATCCACAACACAAACAGGAGCTCCTGACTACCTTCCTCTCTCCACCAAATAAGCTGATCGACACTCCATTCTCTTTACACTCTCCTCACCAAAACATTCTCCTTTTTCAACGGAACACTATACAACTTCCATGATGTCATAATATCAAATTTATGACTTACACCTCTCTTTTTCACACCAACATATTATTTATTTATGTATAAATTACTTTATACAATATTCGCCTATACTACAATATCTTTAGGTAATCAATGCTACCCAACCATTATCCCACCAATCACCAAATCCAACAAAATTCCCTTTATTTGTTTTTATTTTTATTTTTTCTTTACTTTGTGATTGCTTCAAGTAAAGTGATTGGCGATGCTCCCTTCTTGGTTAAGCAATTTGCTACTTGTTTATTTGTAGATACCCATTCCACTGAATTAATTTCCTTTCTTTCTAACATTTCCTTTAAACAGGCTATATTTTTTTTGATCCTAAGATATTTATCATCCACTTTCTTCATTGACCTCAAGGCATCCACGAGCGACTTGTTATCTACAAGGCATTTTATAGGCACCTTTTTGCTTCCACCAATGTCTTCCATAATTTTCCCAATGTAATAGGCACTCTCAGCTACTTCTAATAATGCTAATGTTTCAGCTGCTAGCGTAGACTTTACAACTCTTCTTATTTTCTTTGATTTCCACATGATAGGACATCTCTTGCCATTTCCATCTGATATGAAGATAATTAATCCACCTTGAGAACCACAATCATTAAGATTTCCAAATGAAGCATCACTGTAGCATTCCAGAAATACATCTCCATTTAGTACTGGAAAGAATATGCTTATTTGGTCAGTTTTTACTCTCTTAACCACCTTGTTTGCCTCTACCATATCTCCCACTGTGCATTTTCCAAACCTCATACTTAAGGAACATACATCAAATGAAATATCAGGCCTTGTTTGTGTCCCTATCCAATTGAGCTGACCAACAACTGATTTGTATCTGTGAACTTCCTCCTCATTCAAAGACATTTCCTTTACTTGGCTTTTTTTCTGGCTTATCTCCACTTGATGAAGAGATTTTATGTAACTCTCTTGATCTAAGCTTTTTCCATCATCATCTTGTGAAATATTAATTCCTACATATTTGAACTGTCCCGAATCTGTGGCCCCAACAAGAAAGTTCTTCTTAAGTCTTGATACCACACACTCTTCAAATTGCTTTGTGCCTCCCCAACAGAAATCATCTACATGTATACACACTATACCTTCCAAACTGTCACCTTTGTTGAACATAAACATTGCGGGTTCATATTTAGATATTCTCATACCCAGTCTTATTAGCTCATCTTTGACTGTCTCATACCAGGCTCTAGCAGCATCACTCAATCCATATACAGTCTTTTTTAATTTCCACACCTTGCCACAGAAAATCTCAGGTGGTGGCTGCAGGTACACATTACGATTGATTCTCTGACCTTGTAAAAATGCTGCCTTTATATCAATGGAGTGACATACCCACTCCTTCATCAGTATAATAGTTAGTGCCAGTCTCAATGCTTCCTTACTACATGTCGGTGACTCTGTAGTTATACTCTCCCCATGTTCTTCCTCAAATCCTCTTGCTACTAATCTAGTTTTTAATATCTTGTCTTCCTTGATATGCTTTTCTGTTACTACCCATCTTGTGGATATGGTAGCTTGGCCTTCATATTCTACCTCTTCAAACACTTCATTAACTTTCCAATTATCAATTTCTTTTCTCTTAGCCTCCATTGTCTTCTCATCAGTAATGGTTATCATTACCTCTTCATCGTCTTGCACCTCTCTTATGTTGTTCACATCTTTTCCAAAATCCATCCAAGATTCTTGCCCATCCTGTTCTCTACGAAAATTATAACAGTTCTTATATTTTCCTGTTGCCTTGCCTGCTCTACTCAATATTTTGACATTGATTTTCTCATTGGAATCTGCCATTGTCACTTCATACCTTTTTCCTATTTTAGGTACAACATTCACCCTTTCTGACTCATCATCACTATTCACTTCTGTAGTTACTACCTGTCCATTGTTACTTTCTCCATCATCATCCTCACTTTCAACATCATGGTTTTGTTGAAATTGGTTTTCTGCTTCATTTGTCTCCTTCTCTTTCTTGTTATCTTCCACATCACTGTCATTATTATTGCCTTGGTTCCCCAGTCCTTTCACTCTACATATGTGAGCCCGCACTATTTGTCCCCCATGCCTCAAAATATTGATCTTACCATCCTTCCCAATAACTCGTGCTGGACCCCGCCATCTATCTTCACCACCACGTTTGTAATATACATAATTCCCAATATCCACATTTTCATCTTCAGTTTTCCTAATGTTCTGGGATAAGGCTCTCCTTATTCTTTCATTAGCATCTGCCTTTATAAATTCTTCTCTTGACTTCCGCAAGGCTAGAAGATTGTCTGCCACAGTCTGTGATGGTGTAATATTCTCCAGTGCTGATGGACTAGCCTCTCCAATATTGGGTAGACCTGGGTTAAAACTGAAAACCAATTGATTAGGGGAAAACCCATGGTTATTATGCAGAGCATTTCTAGCAGCCACAGCCCAAGCTAGTGCAGTTTCAATCCTACATTGATTTCCTTCTTGAATCTTCAGCACATTGTCTTTTAGCACTGCATTAAGTCTTTCACAAACACCATTGCTCCATGGACTTTCAGCTGCAGTGCACAATGTTAAAATGTTGAAATTTTCACACATACTTCTAAATTTATCATTGTTAAATTCACCTCCATTGTCCGTTAGTATTTTCTTGGGAGCCCCAAATAGTGCCACCCAATGTCTCATAACTCCATCTATAATAACATCTGCTTCCTTACTCTTAATTACACATGCATTGCAGTACCTTGTGGCCAAATCAATTATGACCAAGAAGTACTTCTCTTTCCAGATCTTGAGATCCATGCTGATTATCTCATTGAATCGTTGAGCCATAGGTACACTTACTATTGGTCTAGAAGGTGTTTTCTTAAACTTAATGCAAGTTTCACATGTCTCTTCAATTTTCTTTATTTCTTTTTCCAGCTCTTCATCTCTTAGGCTTGCATCCCTAATCAATCTGAGTAGCTTTTCTTTTGAGGGATGTCCAAATTGTTTGTGCAATTTTAATGCTTTCTTCTTTGAACTCTCTTTTCCATAAGTATACAGTACATACTTCATGAAATTTCTTTCACCTTCAAAGTTTTGGCACTTATTTATAGCAATAGCATAGTGGCCTGTACTGGTAATTTTCAGTGCTTTAATCTCACCTTTTCTCCATCGGATGCTGTCATCGCCTAAATTTATCACCATGTCCATTTTCTTCATAAACGTTTTACTAAGCAGTAGTGGTATATCCGACATAATGACCTCGGTTTCTATTTCTATTTTCTCTTTATCTATATATCCAGGTATTTTCACCCTTTTGTGTGCTTTCACAGATTTACCATCACCAAACCTGAAATATTTACTTGTATTGTGTTCTTTAACCTCAATTTTTTCATTTTCATCCAGTATTTCCTCATATTCCTCTAACCATTTTTCACCACATACATTCACATTACATCCTGTGTCCAAAACTGCACAGCCTATTGTCTCTTTTCTCAATGTTCTTATACTACTGTGGTCCTCAAAAAAATTATCTAGTCATAACTCTGTATTATCCATCTCTTTTCTTTTATCACAGTTCCTAGCCCAGTGATCCATAGAGCCACACTCAAAGCAGCCCCTGTCATGGCCCATATTCCTCCAGTTTCTTCTCTGGTATCTTCCAAACCTATTATATCTTCTACCCCAATTTCTCCCGTTACCGGTGCCTCTCCATGTTCCATAATTGGTCCACATAACATCCTCTTCCTTATTTTTCATACTGATGTCTCCTCTTATCTCCTGCTTGTCTGTGGTCTTTGTTACATATAGTGGTTCTTCCTTAACCTGTACTCCATGATCAAAATCATTAACTGAACCAACACTGGACTCAAACATTCTCTTAAGTGTTGCTCTCACTTCCTTAAATGACAACGGTTTAGTTGAAGCCATCACTTGGTCTCTCTGCACTTCTGTTAATTTACAATTTTTAACTAACCTAAATGCTAGCACTTCATCAGGTAACACCATCCCTTTTTCTCTCATTTTGAAATATTTTGTGTCAAATTCTCTCATAAAATCACAAATTGCCATCCCTTCTTTCCTAATACATTCCTCAAAATCTTGATATGCCATAAATTTTCTTCTCTCAGGTTCTTTTAGGAATGCCTCATCAAGTTTATCTATAAGAATTTCTAGTCCATTATCTTTCTTTTTGTCTGCTGTTGACACTTGATTTGCTACCTGTCTTGCTTGCCCTTTCAATGTAAGATGAACAGCTAATGCTTGTTTATTCTTACTCAAATCAGTAATTTCTTTCCACATCAAAACATCCTCCTTCCACTGTTCATAATTATCTATGTTTTCCAACACGGGGGGATTTTTAATTACAGACGCCATATTGGAATATCACACACACGTAAATAATTATCAGAAGAACTACGCTCTGCTACCAAATTGACAATGATTACATAGATGACACACAAAATATTGTATTATAGTTATACATTACCTCATTTATGTAGAAAGGAATGTATATGTTGCTGGCACTCCTTGCTGACCCAACTCACCGACACCAACACTTTGCAAAACCACAAAAGCCTTTTCTGGATGTATCACACCAATAACTAACAACAACACTACAACCCAACTCTCCACCAACAAACTCACCACAGCAACACACAAACAACTTCTTCTTACTATCAAAATCCACAACACAAACAGGAGCTCCTGACTACCTTCCTCTCTCCACCAAATAAGCTGATCGACACTCCATTCTCTTTACACTCTCCTCACCAAAACATTCTCCTTTTTCAACGGAACACTATACAACTTCCATGATGTCATAATATCAAATTTATGACTTACACCTCTCTTTTTCACACCAACATATTATTTATTTATGTATAAATTACTTTATACAATATTCGCCTATACTACAATATCTTTAGGTAATCAATGCTACCCAACCATTATCCCACCAATCACCAAATCCAACAAGGCCTAGTTGAATTGCTTAACAATAGCATATAAGGTGTTATGAACAATTAAATGATATGAAAGTTGGATTGTTATGAGTGCTATTCATGCAGTGAATTTGAAGCTCAAGTCAACATTTTTATAAATTATGTAACATTAAAAACACTTTGAAAGTAATACAAGAATGACCAAAATAAGACTTGCCTAACCAGTCATGTTACCGTACTGATAAAGGTGCAAAGGTACAGTACAGATATAGGCTAGCTTAATTTACTGGTACCATACTTAGGTCTACAATTTTTTAATCATGATTTAAAACAACACCATAGGGATATACCATTTGGAATCGACTATACATAAGCATATTCATTGCCAAAAATGTCTGATTTTTTTTCAAATGTATTTCAAGAATTATATTAGTCTATGTTGATGTCATTTTAGACCTGTACTAGATTGGTACTGTATTTTTCCATTATCTGGCCCAAAAACAGAGGTATATTATTTAGTTATTTTCTGCAACAAATAAGCAATATTGGCTGGTGTTTGTAGTATTAGGCATTAATTATGGTAAATATATATTTACCCCAAAACTATGTCGGCTACCACCATACCATAATTGGAGGAAATAGCCATTGTATATGTATGATATGTATGTATATATTTTCAGGGCCAAGAAAGACGATACCAGTTACAGACGTGAGTGCAAGCTGACTGATGGTGGTAAATCTCCCCCTGATTTATCTGAGGACACGAAGATCATCATGGACTTCATCAAAGATGAATTCAAGCACCCCGAGAATGAATTTGACTCTGACAATGTGAAACGTAAGTTTCTTGGTATGATTTACCATATACCTTAACAAATTTTCATTACCACTTCAGTTATATAATATGCTCTGTCCTCAAGTGCTATAATTGTAAATTTAGCTTTTTTTACAGTGCTCATTCTTCATTTGGGAGACTTATAAGATTATGAATTATTTTAGTCATCCTTCTTTGCATGCTCTCCTGTAGTAAGGGGCACCAGAACTGAACTGCGTAATCTGAGTGCGGCCATACAGCTGTAATATAAATTGATCTTTTTTATTGGTTACAGTTCTTGGTAATCTGTTGGCTCTGTTATGTACAGTTGCCCAAGGAAAGACTGCAATCAAATTTGCTAGTGTGTGGCAATGTCTGGCAGCTGTTCCAAAGTAAACACTCGTATTTTATCAACGGATCACTCAGAACCTACAACCTTTGTATGGATGGATGTTATTGGCTTCTGCTAATTACATTAATCCTTACAAAAATTATAGGTTCAGAGTGATCCATTGATAAATATACGAGTGTTTATTTTGGAGCAGCTGCCAGATATTGCCACACCAGTAAATTTGGTTGCAGTCTTTCCTTGGGCAACTGTACATTAATGCAATGCTGCCTTGATTTTAAGTCCTTGCTAACCATAATCCCAGATACTTTTCACATGTAGAATGACCTAGTACTGTGTTACATACTTTACATTGTCAGTCAAATGTTACTCAAACTCTTGAATGATGAATATTGCTGAAAACTTTTATTTTCTTTGCAACTTCAATCAGCCACCAACAGAGTGACCAGGATAGTCCTGTGTGTACTATTTTTGTTGATGATGGGGACATAATTGATGCAACTGAACTTCCAAACTTGCAAGAGCCTTATAGCATGACTGGAAACAACTCAACTGCTGTTGCAACCTTCGAGGAGCCAACACTGCAAGAGTATGTACCTGCTGGAGCTAGTAGTATTTACTGTAATACATTAGGACAGCAGGGAATGGTTCCTAAGGAAAATGTGGATAGACATTTCTTAACTCATACTGGTACAATGGACAAGACTTTCATAAATGCTGGTGAAAGTAAAAGCAAAGGGAACAGGGCTTTTGTTAATGTTGCAGCCAGTACAAGTAGAGCAGGACAGGTGCTTAGTCCAATAGAAAATAGGCCTGATTTAGCACCTATGTACAATTTATTTTCATGTACAATTTATATTCATGTACAATTATTTGTGATATATATGGACTTTCAATTGCTGGTCATGTACAGCATATATATTTATGTACAATTAATTGTGATATGTATTGACTTTTAATTTATCTTTATGTACAATTTATGTTCATGTGCAATTATTTGTGATATACAGGTATTCCTCATTATGTGCGAGGTATAGGTTCCTACAGGCACCGCACAAACTAAATTCGCACAAAATAAACCTGCGGCTTGAGGCGGTCTTGAGTCTGGCTAGACTAGATGTTGGGACATTCAAAAACAGTCCAGGTCGACCGTTGGAGACTGACTACAACAACAATAAAAGATGGCGGAAAACAGATATTTTCAATTTTGCGACTCTTTCCTCTCGAAGTAATGGAAATTATTATTAACTTTTATTATTAACTCATTTTTATCATTAACTTTTAATTGAACCTTTAAGTTCAGTGTATTTACCTTGTTGTTGCTTTAGACGCCATTTTTCAATGTTTGTTTACATTGTGATGTCACTATCTGCCTTGAGACTGATGGGTCTAGCCTGTGTGTATATATATACTGTATATTTATATACTGTGTGTGTATATATACTTACATTGTGATGTCATTATCCGCCTTAAGACTCCAGGGGTCTAGCCTGTGTGTATATATATACTGTATATTTATATACTAATACTACTACTAATAATAATAATATACGGTTTATTAGTAAATGGCAGCTGATAGGCTGTATGTGTGTATGTGTGTATATATACTTACATTGTGATGTCATTATCCGCCTTGAGACTCCAGGGGTCTAGCCTGCTCCACAACTGGCTACACTTGACTAGACCTGGACTCAAGGTGGACTAGAGTCTGGGACATGCAAAAAACACAATTGAGCGCCAGCCTCGAGGCGGTCTTAAGTTTGGGGCATTCATAAACACGACTTAAGGACGTTGGTACCTTTAGAGGGGCCAATATAGAAAAAATTGAGCTAGAAGTCTCATAATTGGTGTGTAAGGTCTATGGATAATCCTAATAATCCATACCAATTTCTATTGCATTCTATCAAAAAATAATTAATTATGAATTTTTTTTGTGTTATACGATGCATGAAATATGCGCATGTTCGTGATCTATCTACTCGGTAGATATTAGGTCTTTTGCCATGAAATTTTTTTTGAGAGATATACTACCATGTACATAAAAAATAAGCAGATTTATGGTTCTGGATTCCATGGTTATGTTGTGGCAATATTGCAAATATGCCCGTTTGACAGGTTTCGCCTCAAATTTTCATAAATACTGCCTAAAAATCAGGTATTCAACTTAGAGTTCCAAATCTGCTTAAATATTTAGAAAAAAATGTCAGCTTTCAAATGATAACCAAAACTATATATTCCAGCCAGAGTAGATACAACTTTTGTTCTGAAAAATTGACGAAAATAAAATTACGGGAAATGAGCATCAAAGTGTAAACGTGTAAACAAACCCTTGTGGATATAATTAAGAAAACTAAAAAAAAAACACCAAAAAATTATCCAATTGCACCAATATTTTGGTGGATTGTAGAGAAGTATTTGGGCTATGTTTCTGAAAAAAAAAAAAAAAAAAAAAGAGAAAAAAAAAAAAAATCGACCTTACCCTTAACGTCGGGACCGCGGTCACAGACGGCCCCAGGAAGCGGCCGGGTGGTGTCTTACACCCGTGCCATGTGGTGCCCGGGCGGGATGAAGCACCGCTATTGCCAATGTCGGCATTTGCGAGCCCAATTTGGCGTTTTTTTTTTTACTTGGCTATACTTCACCACCATCCCTACAAATCACCATCGTCAGTCAGTGTGTTACTGACTGTAAACATGGATGGATGTGGATTAGATTTCTCGTGCGTGTCCGATTCTGTGGTGCGCCATGCTTACTTACAACACTGACTGCCACCCGCGCGGGCCACGTTCAGTTGTCGTCAGAGCCACTCCACCTAAGCGAACGCAGCCGCGCTCACACGAGAAAGTACCCTTCATTCCTCACTTAATTTCTCGGCAACGGAGAGTTGTAGAGAGCTGAGGTTGGTTTTATTGGAAAGAGGAAGAGTTGATGGTGCTAACAAGACCAAATTTAAGTTGTTCAGTATCGTAGTTTAGACGTACAGAGTAAGTGGAATAGAGCGATTTTGGAAAAATCGGCCAAAAGCGCCCGGCCAGGCAGTAGGGAAATTAAGACTAGCCCCGGACTGACAGTGCGGCTATCCATAGTTATCCCGTCGCGGAGGGGTTAACCCAAGTGGAAGCATGCGTGGAAACACAGAATACAAACAAATATGACCGCACCACCACAAAGCTAAGCTAACCTAACCTATCCTATCCTATCCTAACCTATCCTATCCTAACCTATCCTAACCTAACCTAACCTAACCTAACCTATCCTAACCTAACCTATCCTATCCTAACCTAACAATGAACTGAATTGAGTAAATCAGGAATGAACTCGTGTGATCGTGCCTTAAGTGGACGTCACAAAATGGCCGCCTCACTTTCTAAAATGTGAATCGACTTCCGCACCGCACGCATAATTTAAATGTTCACTTGTATTTTCATTTCAGTGCCACAATTATTCTTACAGCCTACTTATAAATTAGCAAAATTAAATGCGGCGTCTATGCGGGTTCACTGTACAGTACATTTTTGTTCCTTCCTCCATAGCTATAAGATGATGATACTGATGACAATGTATCATTATATAATAAATATAACATTATTCACTATGTATAACCTGCATTCATTAATTTCACCTTTGTCACTCGAATAGTATTAATTTTACCTCCAAAAATAAATAAAATTATAAAAATTAGCAAGCTTCGTTGGATCTTTGGTAAATTTAGCACCTTCTGAAAATTCAAGTTGGCAACACTGACACTGTCCAAAGTTGGCAAGAGCTGTCCCAAGTTCAGAAATTTCTGCCCAACTTCTGACACTTGAAAATTGAAAAAAAGAATAAGCAAATTTATCATGGTTAATTTTGTTTGTTATATGTATTGGGTAGGTACTGTACTGTAGGCTACCTGGCTGACTGGCTAACACATGACACTAATACCAATAACATTGTACCGTTATCTATCTATCTATCTATCTATCTATCTATCTATAGCTCTGACGCCTCACTCCCTCCGGGAACTCCCCCAAGGGGATGGCCACGGCAGAAAAGTCTCCAGTCTTCCCTGTTCCAACACTCCCTCCTTACTTGTTCCAGCCCTACTCTGTCCCTCATGTTACTCTCCTTTACATACTCTTCCACTCTGTTCCAACACTCCCTCCTTACTTGGTCCAGCCCTACTCTGTCCCTCATGTTACTCTCCTTTACATACTCTTCCACTCTGTTCCAACACTCCCTCCTTACTTGTTCCAGCCCTACTCTGTCCCTCATGTTACTCTCCTTTACATACTCTTCCACTCTGTTCCAACACTCCCTCCTTACTTGGTCCAGCCCTACTCTGTCCCTCATGTTACTCTCCTTTACATACTCTTCCACTCTGTTCCAACACTCCCTCCTTACTTGGTCCAGCCCTCCTCTGTCCCTCATGTTACTCTCCTTCACATACTCTTCCACTCTGTTCTGCCATCTAACTGGTGGTCTGCCTCTCACACCACACCCCACAACTTCACTTCCATACACCACCTTTACAAACTTGTACCATTATTAACACAATTATTCACAAACACACGTAAAAAATGTACAAAGTTTGGGTGTTTTATGGTACGGTATATGTAATAATAATAATAATAATAATAATAATAATAATACAAGTTGTTATGGTCAAATTTCTCTAAGTTTGATATACTGTAGGTCTTACTTACCTTGTAAAACTTCCAATAGTCTGCTCAGGTTAGGTCCTGGTAGTCTGCAATGGTTAAGATTAGGTTAGATTAGATTAGGTTAGGTTGGGTTAGGTTAGGTTAGGTTAGGTTAGGTTAGGTTAGGTTAGGTTAGGTTAGGTTAGGTTAGGTTAGGTTAGGTTAGGTTAGGTTAGGTTGGGTTGGGTTGGGTTGGGTTGGGTTGGGTTGGGTTGGGTTGGGTTGGGTTGGGTTGGGTTGGGTTGGGTTGGGTTGGGTTGGGTTAGGTTAGGTTAGGTTGGGTTGGATTGAGTTAGGTTGGGTTAGGTTAGGTTAGGTTAGGTTGGGTTGGGTTAGGTTAGGTTGGGTTGGGTCGGGATAGATTGGGTTATGATAGATTAGTGTCGTGTTTTTGTTGTCCAAGCGACACGAAGCTCGCTTGCTTTTCACCAAGCCAGCTTGCTCTGTACTGTTTTTGTTGGACGCTTGATACCAAGCGGTGGCAAGCGGAAGCAAGCCGTCTTGGAATAAAAATCAACCTTTACTCGGGAACAATCTTGGTGCCGCTTGCCTCACTTTTGGTCACATGACAACAACAATAATGCCCACAGGTAATTAACATTTGCTAATAATAATAATAATAATATATTATTAATTTATTAAATGATTATTGCATGTAACTTATAATAAGTGCTAAATAAACCAAAATAATGATGTAATAAGATGTAATATTATTTAACGAGGTATAGGCTGCTTTGGATAGTTATATATTACAGGTAACATAACAAAAGGATTATTTATATAATTATTTATATAATCTAATTTGCAGTATTTTACCTTCTGCAAGCCAGTTGTTCGGGTCCATGTAATCTGGACTGTTTTTGTTGTCTGATACAGCTTGCTCCAAGCCCGCTTGGTACCTCAAACCCACGCTTGGACAACAAAAATACGACATAGGTTAGGTTATTTATGTATGGATAAAACAGGAAATTTACACAATAAAATGGATGTTAAAAATGAACCCATAACTTGAAAAAAATCTTGGTAAAAGCTATTTATATTTTGTTTGAAAATTTCACACGTGTAACTTGGAAAATTCACCTCATTTTTTAATTACAAAAACTTTTCTTTGCAAATTTCTAAGTTTGGTTATATTAAAATACAGTATAACATTTTGAAATTAGCAAGACCTTACATAACCTAACTTAATAATATTAATAATAATAATAATAACAACGGAGTGATTATTTTCACCAGTTGGTGAAAATAACATTTCTACTATTTTCACCGACTGGTGAAAATATTTATTTATCCATTTATTACCCTTTATCTACATTATAGGGGTCATTTATTTACTTATCAACACTTCAGAATTGTCAAGGAATAAATAATTAATTAGATAAAGTTAATATTTACAAGTGATAAATTTTTCCATTCACAGGTTCACAATTTATCGTATTATTTTGTCATTTATCGTCTTATTTATGCATTTATCGTCACTTATCTGCATCATAGGGGTCATTTATTTACTTATCAACACCTTGGAATTCTGTAACCATTAAACCTACAGACTTCTCATTGGTACCAATAATAAGAGGAAGAGTTGCTCGTTCTCATGGCACTAAAATAATTCACTCATTCATTGTAAGTTAGGAGTATAGAGCATGCGAAAACAGGCTATTTTACATGTTTTTAACTCAACCCCCGGTCCTGGGAGGCACAGTAATTTCACTACCCCCGGTCCTTTAGGGGTTAACATTATATAAGAAATATAAGAAAGAAATAAGCCAAGAAAATATATTATATGATAATACGTATGGATCAGTTTTGTAATTTAAGTTAAGAATCAACACCCTAAATTTAATTAAGTGATAGAAAGTGATTTATAGGAGAATCTGAAAAATGTGAAGGATGTGTGTGTGTGTGTGTGTGTGTGTGTGTGTGCAGAAAAGGAACACTTAGAATATTGTTTACCCTATTTACCAAATTTACAGAATACATCAGAATACATCAAAATTATGTGAACAATTATTATTTGAAAATATAGAAAAAGTAAAAGATATATTAGTAGTAGAAGTGTGGAAAAAAAAAAACAGACAAAAACTCAGCAGGTATTGTAGAAAAACACACAAAATAAATAACAAAAATAACAAATAAATAAATAACAAATAAATAAATAACAAAAATAACAAATAAATAAATAACAATAAATAAATAACAATAAATAATCAAAGGGGAGCCGTTGAAAAGTTACAGAACTGAACTTACTAAACCTGAGCTGGTAACACTGATGAGAGATCAACAAACATCTGAGCTGGTAACACTGATGAGAGATCAACACAGCCAACAGACAGTACCATATATATTAATTCTAAAATATTGTATACTTAAAAGTTACCAATTAAAGAAACCATTAATAGTCATAGGCATTGACTTTAGTAAGGCTTATGATTCTGTTAAAAGAGAAAAGTTAATTGAAACCTTAATTAAATTCAAGATCCATCCATTAATTATAGATATAGTTGCTAAACTTTATTATAATGACAAAACTTTCATAAAATTAGATGAAAAGAACCAACAAGAAGTTAAGGTCTCTAGTGGGATTAGACAAGGCTGCACTATGTCCACAACATTGTTTAAACTAATAACATATATGATATTAACAGAATTATATAAATATGACATAGGATTTAAGGACGACTTATTTAACATCAATACTTTATTTTTCGCCGATGATGGCCTGTGTTTAACACATTCAATTGATGACGCAAGACTTAGAATAGAACAGCTAAGTAAAATAGTAGGAGAATATGGGCTGGAAATAAATGTCAACAAAAGCAACATAATTATTTATAATATGCGAGACAAACCAGACCAAATAGGAGGAATCGAGATTAAGAGAAGTGTCCAATATTTAGGGATGACCCTACGTGACAAAAAGGACTGTTTTATACAACATAAGAAAATGATGTTCCAAAAAGCAAATAACCTATGTAACCAAACAACTTCAGTTGTAGCTAAAAGTTGCAATAGACTACTAATAGGTAAAACCTTTTGGAAGAATGTAGCCTTGCCATCTATCTTGTATGGAACAGATATTGTGCACTTCAATAAAACCAATCTAAACGAACTACAATCAATAGAAAATAAAGTGTATAGACTTATCCTCAGAGCCCCTAGATATGTACCTGTGTGTACCCTACGAGGGGAAATTGGAGCCACAGCGATGGAAACACGGCTGATGAAAACGAAGATGACGTTCCTGAGATACTTGCTTAACAGGGAAGACTCCCTCGTCGGTCGGGTGTTCCAGGAAATGAGAGTCAACTTTAAAGAAGATGCCTGGATACAACAGATTATCAATATAACAAAGGAAACAGGACTAAGCAAATACAACATTAAAATGCTAACTAAAGACCAAATCAAACAAGCAGTGAGAAAATGTGATACACAGCGATGGAGAACAGAACTTAATTCTAAAAGTAGCGTAGAACTATACAAAATGAACAAAGATGAACCGCGAGAAGAAAAATTCTATGATAACCACCCCTCATCAATAACATTCTTTAGATGCAGAAGCAATACGCTTGCGCTGAATGACAGAAAGCGATTTAGCAACGGTGAAGTGAAATGCCTCCTATGTAATTACGAGGTAGAAGATCTGGAACATTTCCTATTGTTCTGTCCCAAATATATGGAGATAAGAACAAAAAGCGAACTGTTTGTGCAACCGTATATTGAAGACAAGCTAAGTGATTTACTCTTTAAAAACTCTGCAGACATAGAAAAAACTAAACGAGTAATACAATATATGTGGAACAAACGATGTAAACTTTTAAAAGAACTTTGAAAAAAGAGCTCAGTCACAAATAAACCAAGTTGAACTAAAGGAGGGACCGTAGTAACTGGTTTTACCTCCGCAAAGCACCATACCATACCATAGACAGGTAATCATGGCTTCCAGACTAGAAGGTAAATATTGTCTTTATTTAATTAATTATTTATTCCCTGACCATTCCAAGGTGTTGATAAGTAAATAAATGACCCCTATGATGTAGATAAGTGACGATAAATGCATAAATAAGACGATAAATGACAGAATAATACGATAAATTGTGAACCTGTGAATGGAAAAATTTATCACTTGTAAATATTAACTTTATCTAATTAATTATTTATTCCTTGACAATTCTGAAGTGTTGATAAGTAAATAAATGACCTCTATGATGTAGATAAAGGGTAATAAATGGATAAATAAGTCGATAAATGACGAAATAAGACGAACCGGTGAATGGAAAAATAGATAATGATTTTGTTACGGGTAAATATTGTCTTTATTTAATTAATTATTTATTACTTGGTTATTCCAAGGTGTTGATAAGTAAATAAAGGATCCCTGTGATGTAGATTAATGACGATAAATGGATAAATAATATGATAAGATAATTATTTAATTATTACTACCTTTATTTTAATTATTATTTATTTCAAGATGTTGATAATTAAATAAATGATGATAAATGGATAAATAAGACGATAAATGATGAAATAAGGCAATGACAGATAATTATTAGATTATTACTACCATTATTTTAGTACCATTATTTATTTCAAGGTGTTAAGTAAATAAATTATCCCTGTGATATAAATAAATGGTGATAAAAGGATAAATAAGATGGGAAAAGTCCTCATATGTCCCACAGAATGTTAAAACTATTTAATTAATTTATTTATTCATTTAGTAGAGTTAAAATTGTTATGGTAAATTTACAGAATTACTTCATTAACTATATTGTATATTTTAATATAATTACCCACTTATATAGATATTATACAGTATTTATTAATAAATACTATTTATTTAGACCATTCTAAAACATTTTTCATTATGGTGTTTTGGTAAATATTGAATGAGTTACCATTTATCATGTACTGTTTTTTCTACCTTCATTACCCACTTATTTAGAACATTATAAAACTATTTTGTTTCTATGGCATTTCATCCACAAATTTCAAAGACATTCAAAGGAAGCATTTTGAAATTAACCTAACCTAACCTGACCTAACCTAACCTAACCTAACCTAACCTGACCTGACCTTACCTGACCTGACCTAACCTTACCTAACCTTACCTCGCCCCGCCCCACCTTACCTTACCTTACCTAACCTAACCTTATCTACCTTACCTAACCTAACCTTACCTAACTTAACCTTACCTAACCTAACCTTACATTACCTTACCTAACCTAACCTTACCTAACCTAACCTAACCTAACCTAACCTAACCTAACCTAACCTAACCTTACCTAACTTAACCTTACCTAACCTAACCTAACCTAACCTAACCTAACCTAACCTTACCTAACCTAACCTAACCTTACCTAACCTTACCTTACCTAACCTAACCTTACCTAACTTAACCTTACCTAACCTTACCTTACCTAACCTAACCTTACCTAACCTAACCTTACCTAACTTTACCTAACTTAACCTTACCTAACCTAACCTTACCTAACCTAACCTTACCTAACCTAACCTTACCTAACTTAACCTTACCTAACCTAACCTTACCTAACCTAACCTTACCTAACCTAACCTTACCTAACTTAACCTTACCTAACCTAACCTTACCTAACTTAACCTTACCTAACCTAACCTTACCTAACCTAACCTTACCTAACTTAACCTTACCTAACTTAACCTTACCTAACCTAACCTTACCTAACCTAACCTTACCTAACTTAACCTTACCTAACTTAACCTAACCTTACCTAACTTAACCTTACCTAACCTAACCTAACCTAACCTTACCTAACTTAACCTTACCTAACCTTACCTTACCTAGAGACCCTATAGAAAGATAGACTGGACAGCCGCCATCTTGGTGATCACGGAGAAATTTTGTCGCTCTCTCTATTTATTATAGAGATGAGCGTTACGTTGCTAGATACCACCAGTCAGTTTATAATTGTTTGCCAATTATTGATGACTTTTAAGTATTTTTAACTTTGTGTTTGCACTAGGTGATGTCGTTTTATGATATAAATATGTAGCAATATGGTATATAGTTCTAAACATTATGTAGGTTAATATCGAAGCATATAAAGATGTGTGTCATTGGGTGAGAGAGTTTGCAGACGACGTTAGAGTCGGTTAGACAGACGAACGTCGAGTGTTTATATATTTTAGAGTTCAGCGATTAAAAACACTCAAAGTGGATACTGGTTACAATATTCATGTAGCATTATCACATCTCATTCGTATGCTTAAATAAAAGTACCAATTATCATCATTGTATCCACTTTCATAATGAGTCATGTAATAGTGAACAATGTGGTATTTCTCCATACGAGGAAAAAAATCATTCTATATACCAGTTTAAGTAGATTATATTACTTTAACTTTTACATTACGGTGAGTTAAACATCTCTGCAGGACACATAACCACGCTGTTTATTATGACAATATACGGCTAAGGGTATCGATCGTACGTTTTTTTTTAATATTTGGAAATTATCATTGAACCATTTTCAGTCATTATTTTTGCTTTAATTATCGTATAATATTATCAACTTGCGAGGTATCAAACTTGGATGGTATTAAGTCAAGTAAAAGCTGCATATGTATTTTTTTTAATTCATGATACTATAATAATTTCACTACAAAAGTTCCATTACTACAATTTACATACTGGTTGCATTATTCTATTAATTAAGAACATCACAGTCATTATTGTATGAGAATATTGGTTTTCCTTCACGCTGTCTCCTCCTGTGTATATTAAAGTATGGTGAATCATTATATTAATGGATAAACTACAAGTAAAATTAATTTATTAGCCTGGCTGAGTCTATGATTTTCATTGGCTGACCAGTTCGCTATTCAGACCTTATTTTCCCAATTTTTTCTTCTCTCAGCATCTCTTGGGAACCGAAACAGACGCATATGAGGTCCATTTTTGTTCTGACATCCATATGCAGAACACCCAACCATATTTTCTACCAAAAAAACACCAGTAAAACAACCATAACACACCATATTTAGCACCAGCTACCAGACGGATTCGTCACCATTGCCATTCGTCGCCAGTGGCGGTTTTTACGGAAGCAGTCATATATATATATGTGTAAAGATTGTTATACAACAAAAATCTTCATTTGTTCTAATAAAAATGTACCTAATTAACTAAATCAATATAATATCAGCCAATTAACCCTTAACGTCCGGTCCGCGGTCATATACGGACCCAGGAAGCCTCCGGGTGGTGTCGTACACCCGTGCCATGTGGTGACCGGGCGAGATGAAGCACCGCTATTGCCAATGTCGGCATTTGCGAGCCCAATTTGGCGGGTTTTTTTTCACTTGGCTATACTTCACCACCATCCCTACAAATCACCATCGTCAGTCAGTGTGTTACTGACTGTAAACATGGATGGATGTGGATTAGATTTCTCGTGCGTGTTCGATTCTGTGGTGCGCCACGCTTACTTACAACACTGACTGCCACCCGCGCGGGCCACGTTCAGTTGTCGTCACAGCCACGCCACCTAAGCGAACACGGCCGCGCTCACACGAAAAAGTACCCTTCATTCCTCACTTACTTTCTCGGCAACGGAGAGTCGTAGAGAGCTGGGGTTGGTTTTATTGGAAAGAGGAAGAGTTGATGGTGCTAACAAGACCAAATTTAAGTTGTTCAGTATCGTAGTTTAGACGTACAGAGTAAGTGGAATAGAGCGATTTTGGAAAAATCGGCCAAAAGCGCCCGGCCACACAGTAGGGAAAGTAAGACTAGCCCCGGACTGACAAAATGGCTATCCATAGTTTTCCCGTCGCGGAGGGGTTAATCACATTCCTCAGTATGTGGCGAGATATTCTCTGTGACGAATCGGCAGGTGATCTGTATTTACTATTTTGGTGGATGAACCAAGATGGCGCCGGTCAAACCAACCAATCATTGGGCAGCAAAAATTGTTGGGTGTCCAGTCTCTCTTTCTATAGGGTCTCTAACCTTACATAACCTAACCTAACCTAACCTTACCTTACCTTACATAACCTAACCTTACCTAACCTTACCTAACCTTACCTTACCTACTTAACCTAACTTTACCTAACCTAACCTTCCTTACCTTACCTAACTTAACCTTACCTTACCTTACCTTACCTAACCTTACCTAACCTAACCTTACCTTACCTAACCTTAGCTGACCTTACCTAACCTGACCTTACCTTACATAACCTAACCTTACCTTACCTTACCTTACCTTACCTTACCTAACCTGACCTAACCTAACCTTAGCTGACTTTACCTAACCTAACCTGACCTAACCTTAGCTTACCTTACCTAACCTGACCTAACCTAACCTTAGCTGACTTTACCTAACCTAACCTGACCTAACCTTAGCTTACCTTACCTAACCTGACCTTACCTAACCTAACCTTACATAACATAACCTAACCTTACATAACCTAACCTTACATAATCTAACCTAGACCACATCAGACTACCGGGACCTAACCTGGGCAAACTACCGTGAAATAACCGTGGTAAAGTACGGGAAATGAACGGGGCAAAATACGGTATTTATTGAAAGAATTACCATGTTGTAGCAGTGTTGCCAGATCCGGCTGGGTCCCAGTATTTTACCCCGGTCATTTCCTGTACTTTACCACGGTTATATCCCGGTAGTCTGCCCAGGTTAGGTCCCAGTAGTCTGCCCAGGTTAGGTCCCGGTAGTCTGCCCAGGTTAGGTCCCAGTAGTCTGCTGCGGTCTAGGTTAGGTAAGGTAAGGTTAGGCTAAGGTTAGGTTAAGTCAGGTTAGGTCAGGTTAATTTCAAAATGCCCTATTTGAATATACCCGAAAAAGAAAATAATGTTAGAATGGTGTAAATAGATAAGTGAGTAATGAAGGTAAAAAAATACATGCTTAATAAAGTAATTCTTTCAATATTTAGCAAAAAAAAAAGTGTACGGAATAACGGTAATTATTTCAATATTTACCCAAAAATATTATAATTAATATATATTTATTTTGTTAATTAATATTAATTTCATTACAAAATTGTCTAGGAGTACCGACACACACAGACACACACACAGACAAACAAGACAAACACACACATAGGGTACACACATACAACTACAAGTACAACCACAAATATAATTAAATATATATATATTTATTATATTAACTAATATTTATTTCATTACAGAATTGTCTAAATGAAGGACCAACTAACACACACACAGACGAACAAACAAGATGGCCGCCTCTACAACCCCCCCCCCACACACACACAACCTCTACAACCAAGATGGCCGCCTTTACAAACTCTGGGATATCAAGTCCTCTCTCTCTCTCTCTCTCTCTCTCTCTCTCTCTCTCTCTCTCTCTCTCTCTCTCTCTCTCTCATGAATTTGCCCCTTGGTGAGTTAGAGTACACTTACTTAAGCATACTTAAGCATATTCCGCAGACCAGTTGAAAGAAAGGACTCTACGCTGCACTCCCAAGGTATCACATATTGTAATGGCTGTATGTTGGCTGTGGAGGTGACATGGACGGGTCCAATTTAAAACTCATGTCTTTCCAGTGGTTGTCTAGGCAGTTGGTTTTTAAAGGAGTTGATGGAAGCAGCCTCGGTGACTTCTCGGGGGAGTCCGTTCCAGATACTGGTTGTCCGATGGTAAATTTTTTACTGTGAATACCATGCCTTCCATCAATGGGGCGATGCTGGTATAGCTGCTTATTGTGTCGTCGACCAGCTGGTGTTTCAAGTGGGGTGAAGGATGCTGGAAGTATACCCCTCTCGTAGACATTGAAGTGTCAAGTGGGGTGAAGGATGCTGGAAGTATATCCCTCTCATAGACATTGAAGTGTCAAGTGGGGTGAAGTCTGCTGGAAGTATACCCCTCTCGTAGACATTGAAGTGTTTCCAGAGCTCTATCATATCTCCTCTGTGCCTTCTGTACTTTAATGTTGGTAGGTTAAGATTTCTTAGACGTTCTGCATAATGGAGATGTCCCTGGCCGGCAACTAATTGGGTTGCTCGTTTTTGGACCTGCTCAATTTTATTTTGAAGACTCTTATACCTTGGAGAGCAGACTACTTGTGTATATTCCATATGGGACCTCACGAAGGCTGTATACGAGGTATAAACATACTTGGGGACTAAGATAGGTGAACACCCTGTGAAGGAGTCCCATCATTGAGTTGGCCAGCTTTATTCTACTATGTATATGCTCTTCGAATTTAAGGTTAGCGTCCATGATGATACCAAGATGTTTTTCAGATTCAACATGTTCCAACTCCCTTCCATAAATATTGTAGTGATGGACATAGACAATGTTTTCCAATGCACCCAAGGAGATTACCTTACATTTGCTTGGATTGAAGTTCAACAACCAACAATTAGACCAGTCTTGCACCCTTTCAAGGTCACGTTGCAACTCATAAGAATCCTGATGGCTAGTAATGTGTGGTACAATCTTGGAATCATCAGCAAACATGTAGAGATTGGACGTGACTGAATCTGTGAGATCATTGATATAGATGATGAATAGCAGAGGGCCAAGTACACTCCCTTGTGGAATGCCACTTACCACTGTGGCACCAAATGACCTGTTGCCATTAACTGCTACGGATTGGGACCTGCCAGTGAGGAAATTCTCCACCCATGTTAATGTTTATCTTGTAATACCATAGCTCTCAAGTTTAGCTAGTAGACGTGGGTGAGGGACAGAGTGGAATGCTTTAGTGTCATCCAGATATATTGCGTCCAATACCCCACCCTTTGTCATAACCTCTGTGCAGTACTCAAGATAGTGATTGTGTCGTATATACATCAATATCTTGATGGATCGTTGCCTGAATTTGGTCTCTAAATTCTCCTGACACATCCCATACCCTATCCATTTTATCACATATATCAAGTTCCTTGGCTTCAAGTGTAGCCAGTCGTGATTCAAGTAGTCCACTCTCTACCTTGCCAGCTTCTATGGTACTGTGAATATTACCAACTTTCTCTTCTAAGACATTCTGCCTTGCATTAATTTCAGACTGCCTGGTTGTAATGTTATTCAATGGTTTGTATAATTTACAACACCCTCTTTAACACAAGCTACAATACCATTTTAGTTGTTTACCTGCATTATTATACATCATAAATTTTAGTTGTTTACCTGCATTATTCTCCATCATAAATTTTGGTTGTTTACCTGCATTATTCTACATCATAAATTTTAGTTGTTTACCTGCATTATTCTACATCATAAATTTTAGTTGTTTACCTGCATTATTCTCCATCATAAATTTTGGTTGTTTACCTGCATTATTCTACATCATAAATTTTAGTTGTTTACCTGCATTATTCTACATCATAAATTTTAGTTGTTTACCTGCATTATTCTACATCATAAATTTTAGTTGTTTACCTGCATTATTCTACATCATAAATTTTGGTTGTTTACCTGCATTATTCTACATCATAAATTTTGGTTGTTTACCTGCATTATTCTACATCATAAATTTTAGTTGTTTACCTGCATTATTCTACATCATAAATTTTAGTTGTTTACCTGCATTATTCTACATCATAAATTTTAGTTGTTTACCTGCATTATTCTACATCATAAATTTTAGTTGTTTACCTGCATTATTCTACATCATAAATTTTAGTTGTTTACCTGCATTATTCTACATCATAAATTTTAGTTGTTTACCTGCATTATTCTACATCATAAATTTTAGCTGTTTACCTGCATTATTCTACATCATAAATTTTAGTTGTTTACCTGCATTATTCTACATCATAAATTTTAGCTGTTTACCTGCATTATTCTACATCATAAATTTGTAGGCATCATCAGGGAAATTTTCACAGCTTATATATGCTAAATTAATTATGATACCATATCTCACAAATTTCACAAGACAATTTAAAGCCTTATCATTTTCTCTTAGCAGCATTATTATCATCAATGGGAATGGGTTTGGTTTTATTAATTTCCACCATGTTTACATTCTGTTTGGACTTGGGTCTGGTAGCCATTTCACCAAGTAATTGAAAAAAAAACAGCCAAGTAATTGAAAAAAACCAGCCAAGTAATTGAAAACCCAGCTAGAAATGGTAAATATGTTTCACTCCCTCACTGTAATATCCTTTATTAATACTCTGTATATGTTAGTAATATGTTAATATTATTACTACTACTACTATTATTACTACTACTACTACTACTATTATTATTACTACTACTACTACTACTATTACTACTACTACTATTATTATTACTATTATTATTATTATTACATATATAATTACTACTACTATTATTATTGCTATTTCTACTACTATTACTATTATTATTATTACATATATTACTACTATGACTATTATTACTACTACTACTATTACTACTACTATTATTACTATTATTATTATTATATATATAATTACTACTACTACTACTACTACTACTACTATTATTATTTTTATTATTACATATATTAATACTATGACTATTATTACTACTATTACTACTACTACTACTATTATTACTATCATTACAGTTTGCTACTACTACTACTATTATTATTATTATTATTACATATATATATATAATTACTACTATTATTATTATTATTATTACATATATATATATATAATAATTACTATTATTATTATCATTACAGTTTACTACTACGTTTTACTGAGGACACGTTTGATTCTAAACACAGTGTTACTATCGGTGTGGACTTGAAGGTCAACACTATTACTGTACTATCCACGGAAATAGTACCAAGCTGGCTATATGGGTAAGTGGTGTTTTTTTTTTTTCGGTGTTTTTTTCGTTTTTTTTTTTTTTTTTTTTTTTTTTTTTTTTTTTTCGGTG
>JAWZYT010004007.1:0-5000 GCA_034508575.1 Petrolisthes manimaculis | reverse complement strand
GTTTGATAGCACAGTTAGCGGATAATAGCAATAATGATAGTCTGTTTGATAGCACAGTTAGCGGATAATAGCAATAATGATAGTCTGTTTGATAGCACAGTTAGCGGATGATAGCAATAATGATAGTCTGTTTGATAGCACAGTTAGCGGATAATAGCAATAATGATAGTCTGTTTGATAGCACAGTTAGCGGATAATAGCAATAATGATAGTCTGTTTGATAGCACAGTTAGCGGATAATAGCAATAATGATAGTCTGTTTGATAGCACAGTTAGCGGATAATAGCAATAATGATAGTCTGTTTGATAGCACAGTTAGCGGATAATAGCAATAATGATAGTCTGTTTGATAGCACAGTTAGCGGATAATAGCAATAATGATAGTCTGTTTGATAGCACAGTTAGCGGATAATAGCAATAATGATAGTCTGTTTGATAGCACAGTTAGCGGATAATAGCAATAATGATAGTCTGTTTGATAGCACAGTTAGCGGATAATAGCAATAATGATAGTCTGTTTGATAGCACAGTTAGCGGATAATAGCAATAATGATAGTCTGTTTGATAGCACAGTTAGCGGATAATAGCAATAATGATAGTCTGTTTGATAGCACAGTTAGCGGATAATAGCAATAATGATAGTCTGTTTGATAGCACAGTTAGCGGATAATAGCAATAATGATAGTCTGTTTGATAGCACAGTTAGCGGATAATAGCAATAATGATAGTCTGTTTGATAGCACAGTTAGCGGATAATAGCAATAATGATAGTCTGTTTGATAGCACAGTTAGCGGATAATAGCAATAATGATAGTCTGTTTGATAGCACAGTTAGCGGATAATAGCAATAATGATAGTCTGTTTGATAGCACAGTTAGCGGATAATAGCAATAATGATAGTCTGTTTGATAGCACAGTTAGCGGATAATAGCAATAATGATAGTCTGTTTGATAGCACAGTTAGCGGATAATAGCAATAATGATAGTCTGTTTGATAGCACAGTTAGCGGATAATAGCAATAATGATAGTCTGTTTGATAGCACAGTTAGCGGATAATAGCAATAATGATAGTCTGTTTGATAGCACAGTTAGCGGATAATAGCAATAATGATAGTCTGTTTGATAGCACAGTTAGCGGATAATAGCAATAATGATAGTCTGTTTGATAGCACAGTTAGCGGATAATAGCAATAATGATAGTCTGTTTGATAGCACAGTTAGCGGATAATAGCAATAATGATAGTCTGTTTGATAGCACAGTTAGCGGATAATAGCAATAATGATAGTCTGTTTGATAGCACAGTTAGCGGATAATAGCAATAATGATAGTCTGTTTGATAGCACAGTTAGCGGATAATAGCAATAATGATAGTCTGTTTGATAGCACAGTTAGCGGATAATAGCAATAATGATAGTCTGTTTGATAGCACAGTTAGCGGATAATAGCAATAATGATAGTCTGTTTGATAGCACAGTTAGCGGATAATAGCAATAATGATAGTCTGTTTGATAGCACAGTTAGCGGATAATAGCAATAATGATAGTCTGTTTGATAGCACAGTTAGCGGATAATAGCAATAATGATAGTCTGTTTGATAGCACAGTTAGCGGATAATAGCAATAATGATAGTCTGTTTGATAGCACAGTTAGCGGATAATAGCAATAATGATAGTCTGTTTGATAGCACAGTTAGCGGATAATAGCAATAATGATAGTCTGTTTGATAGCACAGTTAGCGGATAATAGCAATAATGATAGTCTGTTTGATAGCACAGTTAGCGGATAATAGCAATAATGATAGTCTGTTTGATAGCACAGTTAGCGGATAATAGCAATAATGATAGTCTGTTTGATAGCACAGTTAGCGGATAATAGCAATAATGATAGTCTGTTTGATAGCACAGTTAGCGGATAATAGCAATAATGATAGTCTGTTTGATAGCACAGTTAGCGGATAATAGCAATAATGATAGTCTGTTTGATAGCACAGTTAGCGGATAATAGCAATAATGATAGTCTGTTTGATAGCACAGTTAGCGGATAATAGCAATAATGATAGTCTGTTTGATAGCACAGTTAGCGGATAATAGCAATAATGATAGTCTGTTTGATAGCACAGTTAGCGGATAATAGCAATAATGATAGTCTGTTTGATAGCACAGTTAGCGGATAATAGCAATAATGATAGTCTGTTTGATAGCACAGTTAGCGGATAATAGCAATAATGATAGTCTGTTTGATAGCACAGTTAGCGGATAATAGCAATAATGATAGTCTGTTTGATAGCACAGTTAGCGGATAATAGCAATAATGATAGTCTGTTTGATAGCACAGTTAGCGGATAATAGCAATAATGATAGTCTGTTTGATAGCACAGTTAGCGGATAATAGCAATAATGATAGTCTGTTTGATAGCACAGTTAGCGGATAATAGCAATAATGATAGTCTGTTTGATAGCACAGTTAGCGGATAATAGCAATAATGATAGTCTGTTTGATAGCACAGTTAGCGGATAATAGCAATAATGATAGTCTGTTTGATAGCACAGTTAGCGGATAATAGCAATAATGATAGTCTGTTTGATAGCACAGTTAGCGGATAATAGCAATAATGATAGTCTGTTTGATAGCACAGTTAGCGGATAATAGATGATAGTCTGTTTGATAGCACAGTTAGCGGATAATAGCAATAATGATAGTCTGTTTGATAGCACAGTTAGCGGATAATAGCAATAATGATAGTCTGTTTGATAGCACAGTTAGCGGATGATAGCAATAATGATAGTCTGTTTGATAGCACAGTTAGCGGATAGATAGCAATAATGATAGTCTGTTTGATAGCACAGTTAGCGGATAATAGCAATAATGATAGTCTGTTTGATAGCACAGTTAGCGGATGATAGCAATAATGATAGTCTGTTTGATAGCACAGTTAGCGGATGATAGCAATAATGATAGTCTGTTTGATAGCACAGTTAGCGGATAATAGCAATAATGATAGTCTGTTTGATAGCACAGTTAGCGGATAATAGCAATAATGATAGTCTGTTTGATAGCACAGTTAGCGGATAATAGCAATAATGATAGTCTGTTTGATAGCACAGTTAGCGGATAATAGCAATAATGATAGTCTGTTTGATAGCACAGTTAGCGGATAATAGCAATAATGATAGTCTGTTTGATAGCACAGTTAGCGGATAATAGCAATAATGATAGTCTGTTTGATAGCACAGTTAGCGGATAATAGCAATAATGATAGTCTGTTTGATAGCACAGTTAGCGGATAATAGCAATAATGATAGTCTGTTTGATAGCACAGTTAGCGGATAATAGCAATAATGATAGTCTGTTTGATAGCACAGTTAGCGGATAGATAGCAATAATGATAGTCTGTTTGATAGCACAGTTAGCGGATAATAGCAATAATGATAGTCTGTTTGATAGCACAGTTAGCGGATAATAGCAATAATGATAGTCTGTTTGATAGCACAGTTAGCGGATAATAGCAATAATGATAGTCTGTTTGATAGCACAGTTAGCGGATAATAGCAATAATGATAGTCTGTTTGATAGCACAGTTAGCGGATAATAGCAATAATGATAGTCTGTTTGATAGCACAGTTAGCGGATAATAGCAATAATGATAGTCTGTTTGATAGCACAGTTAGCGGATAATAGCAATAATGATAGTCTGTTTGATAGCACAGTTAGCGGATAATAGCAATAATGATAGTCTGTTTGATAGCACAGTTAGCGGATAATAGCAATAATGATAGTCTGTTTGATAGCACAGTTAGCGGATAATAGCAATAATGATAGTCTGTTTGATAGCACAGTTAGCGGATAATAGCAATAATGATAGTCTGTTTGATAGCACAGTTAGCGGATAATAGCAATAATGATAGTCTGTTTGATAGCACAGTTAGCGGATAATAGCAATAATGATAGTCTGTTTGATAGCACAGTTAGCGGATAATAGCAATAATGATAGTCTGTTTGATAGCACAGTTAGCGGATAATAGCAATAATGATAGTCTGTTTGATAGCACAGTTAGCGGATAATAGCAATAATGATAGTCTGTTTGATAGCACAGTTAGCGGATAATAGCAATAATGATAGTCTGTTTGATAGCACAGTTAGCGGATAATAGCAATAATGATAGTCTGTTTGATAGCACAGTTAGCGGATAATAGCAATAATGATAGTCTGTTTGATAGCACAGTTAGCGGATAATAGCAATAATGATAGTCTGTTTGATAGCACAGTTAGCGGATAATAGCAATAATGATAGTCTGTTTGATAGCACAGTTAGCGGATAATAGCAATAATGATAGTCTGTTTGATAGCACAGTTAGCGGATAATAGCAATAATGATAGTCTGTTTGATAGCACAGTTAGCGGATAATAGCAATAATGATAGTCTGTTTGATAGCACAGTTAGCGGATAATAGCAATAATGATAGTCTGTTTGATAGCACAGTTAGCGGATAATAGCAATAATGATAGTCTGTTTGATAGCACAGTTAGCGGATAATAGCAATAATGATAGTCTGTTTGATAGCACAGTTAGCGGATAATAGCAATAATGATAGTCTGTTTGATAGCACAGTTAGCGGATAATAGCAATAATGATAGTCTGTTTGATAGCACAGTTAGCGGATAATAGCAATAATGATAGTCTGTTTGATAGCACAGTTAGCGGATAATAGCAATAATGATAGTCTGTTTGATAGCACAGTTAGCGGATAATAGCAATAATGATAGTCTGTTTGATAGCACAGTTAGCGGATAATAGCAATAATGATAGTCTGTTTGATAGCACAGTTAGCGGATAATAGCAATAATGATAGTCTGTTTGATAGCACAGTTAGCGGATAATAGCAATAATGATAGTCTGTTTGATAGCACAGTTAGCGGATAATAGCAATAATGATAGTCTGTTTGATAGCACAGTTAGCGGATAATAGCAATAATGATAGTCTGTTTGATAGCACAGT